>OZ010667.1:77394862-77458880 GCA_963932185.1 Troglohyphantes excavatus | reverse complement strand
AAAATTTATCTTCGTGTATGTTAAATTTTTATGAGTCTAACTATAAACGTTTTTTCATTCACATCTTTTTTTTAATTCTACATATCTACCATATTGAAGTAAGTAAACTTTTCTATTTTCTTATAACGAGGAAACAAAATAAAACAGGAAGGTTGTATTTTTGATGGGATAAAAAAAAGCTATCGTGATCAGGTTTTGCTTGACCGACGCTCATTGGTATAATACTAATCGTTTCAATGAGCTGTCCCAATTTCTAGTTTCGACCAAATGTGGTGCTTTTTTGTACTTTGTATTTAATTTTTATAACTACCAACTAAAGTTATTGTGTTAAGTAAAATAAAAATAATTAATAGAATATATTGTTTGTGAAATTAGGTATGTAAGGTTTGAGTATTTTATCTGCAGAAGGTTTCAAAAAAATATTTTATTTTGGGTGAGTTATATATTTTGTTAGTTTTTTTCTCTCGATAAAATCTAAAGTCTAAAAAAGTCAAACCAAATTTAAATTAACTGTATTAAGTTTAATTCTTAATTAAATGAACTTTATATGTACGGATATCAGTAAGAATTTTGAAAAAATTTGCATTATAAAAGTCATACATACTTTAAAATATTTTATTTCCCAAATGTAAATATTATACTTTATTAGTAATTTTTTACTAAGCATAATTATTACTACAGAGGATAATTTAACAGACTTATTAATTACAATAAAATATAAATTTAATTATAATTTTTAAATAACTAAAATTTTAGTAATAAAAAAATAAAATATTTCCAAAATACAGCAAGTTTTTTAATTATCAAAATATAGCTTTTTTTAAAAAAAATAATCGTGCAATGATTATACAATTTTTTTTGCAGTGCCATTAAGTTAATTTTAACACGCATCGTTTGACTGTATTACGATTTGCACAGTTTTCGTAACAATTATCTGCTTTCTACAATGCTTTAAGTTTATGAAAATACGTAAAATAGCGAGATTGAGTACTTCTTGATTTTAGCCCATAATAATAATAACAATAAAACTTTATCACTAACAAATTTAAGATATTGATTAATACTAGATTTTTGAAGTAAAACGTCTTTAAAATCAACTATTTGGCGTATCTGGACAGAAACACTATGTAACGCTTTTAGAGTGATCCTATCTGACATTTTACTGCCAGACAAATATTACTATTTATTTAAAATAGTTCTCTCTCGTCCGATAGGAAATTAGGAGCCGATGCGTGTAAAATGTAGTTAAAGCAAATCACGAATAGGGCGTGGATGGAGCACTCTGCATCAAATGAAACAATTTGTCTTCTTTTCAGGGCCTATTTTAACATAGAGTTGGTGGGGATTTTTCTCCACCAGTGTGTAGAAATGCCCCACCAGTCATGCAAATTTGCCCCACCGGAATTTTGTTTTGTTTAATCAATTTTCCCCAGTAAAAACATAAACTTGAATCTGTGGCATAGGAAAGAATGATGTTAGACAGAGGGACGGGGGGACCCATCAACGTGAAAAGGCCCGATTTCGACACTCAATCTCCTAACGAGGGAAAAAAGCTTTCACACCCCTCCCCGGTCTAGCTAGCTCCCATCCACAAAAATCCTTTTGTTCAGAACTGGGTGGTCGAGCCGTTGACAATATATTTTGGATTGCCTACTGTTCAAAACCGTTTTATTGCCTTCCTTATCTATACGCAGGATCTCTAAAGTGGGCACCTGCTGTTTTTTTATAGTCGGGAAAACTCTTGGCATCTATTTGAATAGGTATTAGGTCAGAAATATATGGCCTGGGGGTGTGTCATATAAGGGGTGGAAAGTGTTCCAATGCATTTTGGTATGGTTCTCTTGAAATGTTGTCAGAAACAAGACGTTCCAGTATCATTCCTTAGGCCGATTTTTCACTTCAATTTTAAAAGATATTTTTACCTGCATTTAACAACTACAAAAAGTAAGTAAATTACATTTATTTTTTATGTAGATTTCTTTTACGGTGTGTAGTTTAACTAAATGTTATTTGTATAGTTAAAAGAGATTTCTAGTTTATACTTTTGGGGGAAAACGTATTTCCCGATGTTAATAACATTTTGAAGGGATCATTATTTACAAATTTTAATACATATAAATAGAAGCCTAAATTTTTCAAAATTATTGGGGAGGGGTAGCTCTAATTTTTAATAAAATGCATACACTATATGAAATTATAGCCAGTCTTTCAAAAGATTATAGAAGATTATTCTTATGAATATGTTTTTTTTTCTTTTTTAAATTTTGATTGGTAGTTTTATATGAACAAAATATATCATGGATGTATAATTCTAAGGTAACCAAAATTAGCATATTTAAGTTATTGTTCTAAATGTCTAGAGTGAAACGACAGCAAGAATAAGGTTAAAATAATTTAATTGAAAAATATCTTTTTTTTCTTCGTTACTTACGTATGATCGAAAAGAGACTAAATATTTTTTATTAAAATTGTTATGAAAATGTTTTATTTTTAAATATTCTCAATATATTGATACCAATATAAATTAATCAAAAAGTAAAAAAAAAATTGGATATATTACTTTTTAACAATGTAATATGCCAGGTTAATGCCAACTATCTTACATAAAAAGCCATTCGGTAATACATTTAAATTCTGGAACAGTAAGTCTTAGTCTCGCGACTAAATCTTTCATTGTATATTTATTTCGTAGGTTCAGAGGCGTAAAGTTTTCAATTTTTTTTAGAGGGGGGGGGGGGGGGGGGTGTATAGACTTAACTTTTAAGACCATTTAGTGCTGGTCCCGTGAGGAGTCGCTGTGGTGAGGGTTTACTGTGCAAGTAATTCATTGTTTAACCAAGGAGAAGAACTAAATTTTTTTTTATGTATGTTAATAATTGTCCCAAATCAGATTACGCAGCAGTCTTGGGCCAATATCTGTTAACCTTCGGTATAGATCGGGGGCCTAGGACTGCAGTCATAAGTCATAAGCCTCGAGCCCGTGGGCCCAATACAAGCTTACGTTTATGCGTAGGTTATATGAGTAACTTTAATGAAGGTTGGTAGAAATGAAAAAGTGTCTGAAATTTTGATTTAAAAAAAAATACTTCAAACCGATGCAAAAAAAATAGTTAAAACTTTTGTAAATGCCATTTAATACTAGTTTTTTTATTCAACTACTTATCTTAGATTTTTATTTTAGATATGCATGCTTCGGTGAAAACGGCAATGCTTCCAATACTTTTCTTTTTAAGTAAATGCTTACTTTTCTTATAAAGTAAATGCTACTTATTAATGCACATTTTGTTTGTAATATGCTCGGGTACTAGTCTAAAATTTACTTAAGTATACGGATTTAGATGTATATATAATACAGATTTAAAATTTACAAATGTGTGAAGTAAAATGGCGGAAATGTAGGAAATATATATTTTAAAATACAAAACATTAGGTTTTTTAAAAAAAGAATATTTAAAAAAAAATGTGCATTATGAAAACAAATAAAGCATACTTTTATGTGTCGTTAGAAAATTTCATGAATTCGATAATTTCTTTTTAATTAACTTTTTTATAAAATATATAATTTTAAACTAAGTTTATTAAATTAGTTAACTAATTTGCTATTTTAAGTACAAAGTTTTCATTAACATTTGGGGTTCTGCTTTCTGCAGAATTTAATTTGCCCCACCAGTTAAAATTCCGTAAAATATGCTCTGCTTCTTTTTGCTTGAGAGGTTTCTGTTGGCGGCCATTTCCTATTTCTTTATAATCTACTAAAATGACGTTTCACCTATAATAATTCTGGACGTGTTCCGATACAGTCACATCTGATTTTTTTTACGATAAAATAATTTTATAAGCAATATTTACGTTGAGGATATTAGCCCCCTGTCGGGGAATGCTAGCTCCCCCGTCGTTCAATTCCTGGCGCCACCACTGGTTGCAACCTATTTCTGCTATGAATTTGATACTATAAAATATAACACATATAACACATATAAAATATAACTCAAGTTGATTGGATGCAGGGATGATTGTTTCGCGCGAGGTATTGCGTTTTGTAATTTCGGCTGATTTACCAAATAGGTCGGGAATTTTCACTTTTAGACAAAAACAGAAGAAAATTACTTTATTATCACTTCAATAATTTTTAATAATATATATATATAGCTGTTATATATTTAAAATATATATCTGTTATTAAACACATCTATAACATCCTTTTAATGTATAAATGAAAATATTTTTAATATGGTTTAAGTCTTCAAATATAGGAAGGTTACATTTGAAGGAAATTTATATTTACATGGTCACCGAAAATAAATACAGAATATGTTATATAAATAAAGCTCGTATTTTTGGATATAAGATCAAAAATGAATAAATACAAATAATAGAATAGAATATCAGGGAAATTATCAATGAATATTTACTCGAGGTATCTTATAGAGGAAGAAGGCCTCGAAATCTCAAATGCAATTCATCTGAAATTTTTAAAGAATGTCTATTATATTTATATAAAACTAGGGGGCTCAGCCTTCTACTCGCTGATGCTCGTCATTCGCATTGAAAAATACCAGTCATATAACTATTTAGTAAGTTTCTACAGCGAATTAAAGCCAAAACGCACACTATCCAAAGAATAAACTGTTATAACTTGGCGCTGTAACCATTTAAATGAACAAACGGTGCACTATATTATAATCTTACCATGTACAGCTGCGGAGGAAAAAAAACGACCCACCAATGATTACTTCGTTAGTTTTCATAGTAGAGCTAAACTTAATATACCATTTTGTAGGGAATAAAGTCTACTATACAACGATATACAAAAAATTTGCATAGGGGACTATCTTCATACTCGAATCCGTACCAACTTTAAAATTTTCAATAGCAACACCTACTTTTGATAGCGCAGAAATATCCCCCGCCCCCGAAAATATCCCCGCAGTATGTATTATTCTTACAGATATGTTACTACTTCAATGTGATTGTATATAGTATTTTTGATGACGACAAATTTCATCATTTGTATTCTTAAGATGTTCTGAAATCATATAGGCAAATGATAAAATTAATATTGTAAGAAAAATTTTAAATTTTAGAATATATCTTTAAAAAATTATTTATTCAAAGTTTAAAATACATATACCAATGATTTACTTTTAAAATTTATATAATTTTTTTTTTAATTCTGTATTTAAATGAAATATTGCAAATGTTATATTACAAACTCAGTTTGAATTGAGGTTATGTAATTGCACATTTTCCATAGGATTGAGCTTGTCTTAAGTTATGCAGGTTGGTCCAAAATTATTTTAATGCTTTTAAAAATTATTTAAAAAACAAAAATATGCCCATAAGGTTTTTTGTATTTAATAAAGAAAGCATTGAAGTTTCTTAAGCAGCATTTAGACCACTTCAATGTGCACACAATTTTTGCATCTTTAAAAAAAATAGTTTAATAATATAATCACATATGGTGTGTCCAATCCGGCTATGTGAAATATTGGAAAATTTGTAATTTCAATTGCCGCTGTAATTCAATTCGGCTTTTCAATTAGTCAGTGACACTGATTGTGTTTTAAACTCTGTTTTTCACGTTACCGTCAAGGGGGTTACTTTACACCTTGCAGGGTAACTTTATTCCACCTCTTAAAAAAAAGTTTCATATTCTAAAAAAGGCGGGGCATTCAGCGAAAGAAGTCAGTAATATATTTTTCACGTGAGGATTAGCAATCCTACTGTCCAACAGTTAGCCTTTTTTCCCCCTCTCTTTCTTTAGGGAACGTTACAGCTAAAAGTGTTTTGTAGGTATTACCAACACACCGGTGTTGGTATAACACGGGTTTTCTTCCAGTGGAAAAAGTTGTATTTTTTACATAACCACGAGTACCCTGTATAAGGTTAGGGCCCAATTCTGTTATGAAAGAATTTAAAAGTATAAAATCTATTTTCTTCTTCTAGTTCAGGTTAAAAATCCTTTGGTTCACTAACTTCATTTCAGTCCAACATTCAGGGTTACTTTACTCCATCAGTTAATTTAAGTAAACCTTAGTAGAGAGAAACCTTGTTATTCTGTAGCGGTTGTTAAGGATGAATCGTTTTGTTGTCCTTTTCATTCAAAATTTGATTTTCACTCTAGGAATCTGATTTTCACTTTTACGAATTATATTGTTAATTTAAAGCCCTTCCTCCAAAAAAATACATCTCTAGTCATTTTTAATGCATTTATTTAAACTATTTAAGAATTATCCATAATACATTTATTAATTACTACCTATTTTTTTTTTATTTACAAAATGTAGTGGCGGCTTATATAGTGATGTGGTTTTCTTTAAAATACATGGGACAACAGATATAATTATTATATAAAAAAGTTTAAGTATAATGAACTAAGATATTGACATTCTTTAAATATTTACATGTAATATTATCAACTTAAATCAATGATTCTCAATTTTTCAATGGTAAAAAAATATGAGGCATCGTTCTCGGGTCTTTACTTCGAGATAGGCCCCGAACCGTCGCCAACAGCCCACTGTGCAAGTCTAGTGCAACGTTAATTAACCAAGTTCATATTTTTTAACCATGGTCAGATGACGAGAACAACGTATGAATTGACACCCAACGCAACTTCAGTAGGCGATAGGACATTGGACTTGGATCATATTTAACGTGCACCACTCCCGTACACTCCTCGCCTTTATATAATAATTTAGAACTTTATGCCAACGCGATCACAGCGCTTTTAATTCGCAAAATTGGCGGAGATTTCTTTTAGGAACTGTTGATTTTAAATTTATGTATGACCCCTGAAATTATCATTTGATGCACATTTTAATATAGCAAAAAAAAACTACAAAGGGGAAAATCACGAAATTTCAGATATGCAAATAAAATGTTTTTCTGAATCCATTACTATCAAATTATAGCATTGTTGCTATTCATAAATTTTATGAATATTAATTTCCTAATTTAAATAAAATTAAAAAATATACATATAAGTAAAGAAAGTTAGTGTATTTTATTTGGGTCGTTTAGAAGTAACACAGATAAAAATATCAGCTTAATAAAATTATTATTTCGAAAAGATATGATTAAAAGTTTAAGAAATTCATTTAACATTACGAGTTCTAAACTTTCGAAATTCATAATTAAAAAACTATTTAACCAAATGACTTGCAATTTGATATTCAACGATGAATTTTATCGTAGATTCTAAATATTGAATCAAAATTGGGTGTTGCTATTGGAAATTTTAAAGTTGGTGCGGATTTTAATATGAAGATAGTCCCCTATGCAAATTTTTTGTATACCAATGTGTAGTAGACTTTATTCTATACAAAATGGTATATTAAGTTTAGCTCTACTATAAAAACTAACGAAATAATCATTGGTGGTTTTTTTTTTCCGCAGCTGTACCACATTCAATAATTCTACATTTCCTTCTTAATGATCGCCATTTAATGTTTTAAAAATAAATATCCTCTGGCACGTTAAATAAGATATTTTTTCAATTATCAGTTGGTATTAGTGGAAAAATACTTCCAAAACAATATTTTTCAAATAAATAAAATTGCGTTTATACACAAATTACTCGCATTATGAAAGTGTTGTTCTAAAAGTTCGATCTTAGTTCATCAAATACAGTTACGATTAACCTACACACAAACAAAACAAAAGACACAAAACAATTATAACATTAAACAAATTATAAACCATTTCCTTAAGATGGAATTCTAGTTATTTAAATTTTTGTCCGTATTGTAGCAAAAAGCCCAATGTGCAGATGTTTTTCAATAATTATCAAATAAAATAAAACCATGACGTCATTTTTTACTTACATGCTTAATTAACTCACACTGTCTGGTGTGATCTTATAACTCAATTTAACCGTTTGAGTCCCAAGCACCGCGATCGCGCTGTTGAGATTTTATGTCGAGAAAACCCAGTACATTTCGAACATTATGGACAACTGATTGTTGAAGTCGCGTGCTCAGATTGATCCTCAATTGATCCCATTCTTGACCGACCCTACAACAAATTGTTTGCGATCAACTCCAACTGGCAGGGATGCCGCAAACATCAACGCCTGCTTCTTAAATTCAGATGACGAATCAGACTCGTCCACCGTCACTTCGCCCAAGTAAGCAGATGACGAGTCTCACTCGTCAAATGTACCCAAAGGGTTAATGTAAATAGTACATTTTACAATAGGTAGAATAATACGATAATAATGCAATAAAACATTATAAAATATTTTATTTTATTTCATTGTTATCTTCTCAATATTTTATTTTATTCCATTGATATCTTCTCAATAATTTTTATCGAACAAAACTTGAAATATTTATAAATTTACAGTACGCATATCTAATAATACAGATGTATTTTATAAAATAACGAATTACAGATTAACAAATTTTTTGTGTTATGAACAAAAAATTTAAATGGAGAGTAAGAATATAATTTTAATCATGAATTAACCCAATTTCATTTGTTAAGTGTTCACCTTCGGAATATATGCGTAGCATACGACAATTACAAAATTATCTGGTTTTTTTGGTTTTGGTTAATTAACGTCGAACTCGAGCTGCACAGTGGGCTATTGGCGACGGTTCGGGGCCTATCTCGAAGGAAAGACCCAGCTCCGATTGGGATTCATCGATGTAAAATAAACAAAGCGCTATCGCGCCGCTTGGTATTTCTCGACATAAAATAAAACAAGAGCTATCGCGCTGCTTGGGTCTTTTCGTATTCATTTAGAGAAAGCGCGGTTGCGCTGTTTGGGATTCTTCGACAGTGTTTTTTCAATACCCCCTGGGACTCAAACGGTTAAACCCACTTCCAAATGTCATATTGACTTGAAGCTTGGCATACATACGTAATCCCGGTGACAATACAATAATTAGTCATAAAAATTGTTAATTACTAATTATTTTTAATTAATAATGAGTTTTCATTAAAATCGAAAACTCTGGCCAAGGCAATATTTGAACCCATGATGGAAGAAAATGACGTCAACTGAATGCGCTTAAAATATGCGCAATTTTGGTTTTATTTCAACAAAAAAGATTTTCGATGCCATTTTGACGATTTTTAAACAAAATAACAGATTTCCTCTGCACTCTAATAAAAGTATTTCCAAAATGGAAAAGTGTAAGTCAGTTAAGAAAAAAAGGATTTACATTGTTCTTAAAATGGGCAATTTTAGATTGAAATATATAAAAAATACAATATAATTCTTTTCTCACATGTATAGGACAGAACCCGCAATCGTAGAACAGCTTTCCTGCACGACGCTCAGTGGCGGATTTAACAGGCGGCAAATGGACAGGTGCCGCCTGGGCCCCCTTGCCTTGAACCCATTTGGGGCCCCCTCGACTCCCAAAATTAAAAAAGCGCCGAAAAAAAAATTCTGTTATATTTTAGCATATTTTAATAAACATTTCACTGTATGATTTTCTGTCTGGATTCCCTTTACTCTTTCTCCTATGAGCAGAAATGTGCCCCTTGTTCAACGGGTCCACTTCTCTTTACAGTACCCCGTTACCCAGAAACTGCGTGCACTTCTGATAATCCTCCAAATCCCCTACGACGCGGGGTCCTGCTTCTTCTAAGGCTTGGCCCTTTAATAAGTGGGGAATGGCTAAAAGTAAAAACTGACATCTTGTAGCGCAAATCGTTGAAAATATTTCTTTTAAAGCTCACATTGTATTTATGTTGTGAACAGGGCCTACTTTACTATTAAGGCACGTAAGGACTGGGTTTAGGGTTTCCCGACATGGAGGCCTCAACTTTCATTTAAGTACACATAAATTGTAGAAAAGTTGCTGTGACGTTGCTTTCTGCGTGAACGTCACACAGAGTTTATTTTGTTAAAATAACTTCTCTTTACTTGTGTTGGATGATTGTCTAAATAAAAATCCTCTCCTATTTATTCGAAATCACTTTTGTTTCACATAACACTTTTGGTTCTGCCTTCCACAATGCAATATTTCTTCGAGCTAATATTCAAAGTGCCATCCTATACTAAATTTATCGTCTGGTGTCTAGGATTGTTTTTTTTTGCTTTGTTTTGTGATTCGTTGGTTGGGTCTTCCCATTTTGTACAATGTTATGCAGTGCGTTTTCTTTATGTTTTTTTTCTAGTTTTTACCGGTTCCATTTGGAATCTTCGAGAACTTTCGATGGGTTTTTATTATTTAAAATCGCCCTTTCGGTTGAGGGAGGGTAGATAGACTTCGATACTTTCTTGTGCGCGGAGGACGCATTCTTTTGTCTCTAAAAATGTAGCAATTCAATAATTGGCACGTCTGCTCGGAATTGAGTTTAATGATTTTAATTTAACTACTAAAAATGTAAGTTTATATTTTAATATATTAATGGGTTTGAATTCATTGATAATTGTTTAGCTAATCCTATTATAATTAAACGCTGAGAAAAACGATCCTTTAACTATAATATGCGCTAAGAGACAGGTGTGTTTTCGGGAAATTAAGACGAGCACGTAATAGAAAGATTGTGAATTCGATTGTAGATGCCAAATAAAAATAATACGTCTGTATAGAGGCTTTTCCTCCATGGGCTTTTCTGTCCAGGTCAATATGCATTCACGTTGGTTGTGTTTTGTTGTGGTGTAGAAATTTGGAGGGTAGTAGTATAGGTGGGTACGGACCGAATACAATAGAAGGGGGCGTGGCCACCTGTCAATCAAACTCGGCCTCGTAGACGAGGGTCTGGATGACGTCATCGGACAAGATTGGCTTGGAAGAGAAGGTTTCTGGATGACGTCATACTTTCTGGAATATTCTGGGGAATGTGTGACGTCATCTTTATTTTAATTAATTTTTATTTAGTTGAATTTTTGGGGAAGGTGTGACGTCATCCTTGTGACGTCAAGGCTTGGAAGAGAGGGTTTCTGAATGACGTCATACTTTCTGAGGACGCCATTTTTATTTAATTAATTTTAGTTAATTATTTTGGATTTATTAATTGGAGAATTTTAATGGGGAATTTTAGTTAATTATTTTGGTGGGTTAATTTGACTTTAATAATTTCTGGAATTTTTTTGGTTAAAATTGATATTTGGCCGAGGCCGGGAATCGAACCCGGTACTTTCGGTGTGATAGTCAAGCACGCAACTAACTAGGCCATGAGGACTGTTGGTGATATCTGTTCTTAATGGTATAAGTGTATTGAGTAAAGCTATGTATTAAAGATAGTTTTATATTTTGAAAGATGTTGCTATGTTAGAAAATAGTGGCGCCATCTATAAATGGAAATGATTTATTAGCTTTAATATTTTATTTTGAAGACGGGTACTTGTATCGCAATGTGTTTTATTTAAATGGAAATAATTATTTAATATTTTTGAAGATCTTATTTACTTGTGACGCTGTTTAGTTAAATGGATATAATTTATTATAAATATTTTATTTTGAAGACGGGTACTTGTATCGCAATGTGTTTTATTTAAATGGAAATAATTATTTAATATTTTACTTTGAAGACGGGTACTTGTATCGCAATGTGTTTTATTTAAATGGAAATAATTATTTAATATTTTTGAAGATCTTATTTACTTGTGACGCTGTTTAGTTAAATGGATATAATTTATTATAAATATTTTATTTTGAAGACGGGTACTTGTATCGCAATGTGTTTTATTTAAATGGAAATAATTATTTAATATTTTACTTTGAAGACGGATACTCGTGGCGCCATCTGTTTTTAGTTAAATCGAAATAATTTATATCTGTGTTGTTTGCTAAGCAATGACCTATCAAGATGTGTTTATATATAACATGGTAAAAAAGGTAATTTTTAATTTACACAACATGTCAAAAAAGGTAATTTTTAAAATCGTCATTATTCAAAAAAGGTAATTATTTAACTTACCCAACCTGTGAAAAAGGTCATTTTTGCATAGAATTACATGTTACGAAATGGTAATTTTTACTTTATGCAACATGTAAAAAAAGGTATTTTTGTAAAACGTCCTTATTCGAAAAAGGTAATTTTTTTAAAAGCGTCATGATTAAAAAACGTAAATATTAAAAAGGGTAATTTTTATAAACGACATTACTTAAAAAAGGTAAATTTTTAAAACGTCATTATTCAAAAATGGTCATTTTTAATTTACACAACATGTAAAAAAAAAAGGTAATTTTGTGTTATACATTTTATAATATGTAAAGTTGTAATACAAAAAGTAGACGATATTTGTTAAATTCAATTTCTTTATTCACAGAGTTTCCCATTTGAAAGGAGAAGTTTTTACAATATTCGTTCGTTGTTGAATTTTTCTACGTTTCCTTGGGGGAGATGGTGATTGCAATAAGTATTTGTTGCCTATAAAGTCACTTGGTACATTTAATTCTTTCAGCACTTTGTCGTAGTCATGCTTACGTGACACGTATTTTCGAGAATTATACATGTACGTAAATAAATCAATAATATTGGAGTTGGGTATTTTTTGTCCATGTAAAATCAGCTGTCCTTTTGCGTCCCATGACAAAACGTCGGGTTGAGACTTGAACAAAGCAAGGGCATTTTCTGCTTTTCGTCGCATTGTCTTATATACAGAGTTCATTATATGTTGTTGATACCCAGGTAGCACAGTAATATTGGCCAATATCGGCAAAGAGAGTTTCGGCAACATTGGCCAATATTGGCGAATGTCGGATCGGCCAACGTCAAATGGTTAACTTTTTATCAATATTGGGCAATATTGCCGGACCGATATTGGCCAATATTGCAGAGCGGTATTGGCCAATATTGGGTAATGTTGATCTGGCCAATATTGTACATCAATATTGGCCAATATTGGCGATTGTCGGATCGGCCAATGTCAAATGGTTAACCTTTTATCAATATTGGCAAATATTGCTCAACCGATATTGGCCAATATTGGCTAACGTTAGGTCGGCTAATATTGGCGAATGTCGGGTTGGCCAATGTCAAATGGTTAACCTTTTATCAATATTGGCAAATATTGCCAAAGCAATATCTGTCAATATTAAATAAAAGGCGGCCGATTTACATTGATCGACTCGACATTAGCCGAAATCGAATATATTTGAAAGCAACGTTTTACAATATTGATGAACTGAATAACTACGAATAATTTTTTAAAAAAATATTTTTATAAAACAATTTGTTTCTTTTGTTTTTGATCATTTAAAGCTGTTGCGTAAAAAATATTCTTTCTTCTGTGGAAAATATTGGACTATAATACTCATTTTCTTTCAAAACATAAAAAAATGTGTATTCCAAATCTATATAATAATAAAAATCTAGCAATAAAATTATAATTCAAAAATTTAATAATTAAAATTTTAAATTTCCAAAAATTAGACAAATTTATAATTCTTTAAAAGAATTTAAATTAGTTAATTTTGAACTAAGTTATCTGTAATATTATTAAAAAATATATTTACATTTACTTTTCTAAATTAAATGTATTACACTTTACCATTTAAAAAAATTAAAATTAGAAACACAATTCAAAATGTTTCTATCTTGTATTCCTTCATCTCATACATTAAAATTTTATCACCAAGCTAGTGTAAATGTAATTTACACCAAAGTAAATTAGTTTTTAAAATGGAAGAAAAAAAAATTTGTCAAGGTTAATGATGCTAGATTGAAAAGCAAGTTTAAGAATTTTTAGTAGGCTAGTTTAATATCTTAAGATGGTTAGATATCTGCATTTAAGCAGGTTTTTGTAAACTTTTCAGCAATTTAGTTAAAATACCAATACAAATTTGACCTTTTTTAAAAACTTTTTAGCACTTATAAGAAATTTAAATTATCTTTTGTTACAATTGTTATACACCTGTGGCATAAAATATTGGGGCCAAATTCACTTACCTCAATTAAATATTATGACTCCCTTCTATTGTAAAAAAGAAATCTAACGTAACAAGTATTGTAGAATAATTTGGATACTCCTTGAAGTTTGGAGCACATATTTCATTTATAACACATTAAGTGTACTTTTATAATCTAAAATACTACTAAGTTGGTATATGTAGAACAACAGTTGAATGCATGATATATTAGATATAAAATAAGCATGAAATATATTGATAAAAATTAAATATGCTCGAATATATAATATAATTTGATAAGTTGCTTATTTATCTTTAGCAAAATAAATTTCTGAAAATGTGTATTGTGTTTGACGTCAGTTGTTGTAAAGAAAGTAAAAATTATACTTTATTTACATTGTGTTTCAATTTCAAATTATTTGTAATTTAGGAACCAAAAAAAATTAACACCTAGTAACCGAGCTAAGACATTTTGCTTATAATTTGACCATAGTTGAAAAGTCTGAAGCTGTGTTTACAGATCCTTCTTTAATTGTATTATTGACTAATGATGCTAAAGCCTCATTATGAGAAAGTTTAAGAATTTAGTTGATTTCTATGGATAATTATAAAATAAACAAGTCAATTAATAAAATCGAATACAAACAAGACATTCATGAAAATTATTTCTACCAACTTTAAAGTTTACTGCAGTTACCACTTCCAATTATTCCACTGAGACCACTTCTAAACAAACCTTATCACTTAGTGACTCAATCACATAATTGGTTAACGATTCATACTCCTACCTCCATCATTGGTGCACAAGTTTTATTTTAAATATTAAATAACATTCTAAGAGTTATTAAACCACATTTTTATTTTAACATTTATCACTTTTGCTTTAAATTCCATTTAAAAAACTAATCTGCTTTCACACTCCTCTTACAATAGTCTTCACATAAAAGTGTTGATCTCTTAATTAGAGTATTGTGAGTTTGTTCCTGGCCTTGAATTGTCCAGAAGGCCAGCAAAGGCAGGGTAGGAAAAGGGGCTGGAGATAAATCTATCATGGCCCGAATATCCTCACATTGGTCATGGTGTGGAAATTTGGGAGAGCGAGGTGCCAGTTTGGGTGTTTGTTGACTTAGTAGCTACCATCCGAGTGGCTTCAGGCTACAGGATGTGGAGTATATTTCTTGAAATGTTGTTTCAAGAACTGCTTTATATTCATGAATCAGACTTTTGGGTTTCAAAACTGATCTTGGGGCCCTTAATCAATGCAGCCTCTTCAAGTTATCCGTGAGCAGCTCTAGTGGAAATTCAGCTAAAATAAAATAGGAATAACACATATTAAATGAAAGAGAAAAATACCAAATGCTAGATAACAAGTCAAAAATAACTGAAAGAGGAAATCTAGTGATCAGTTTCTTAATGCTGTATATTATGTTGTTCTAATTTATTCCTCATACTTTTTTCTAAAAAAAATAACACGACTAAAATTGCTTAAATACAAGCTTGATGGATAAAAAAATATATTAAATTTTAACATGGTATTAAATCGATTTTAGCAAGTACTTCAAATGCTTTGGCCAACTGCCTAGTACCTATACTTTTATGTGCCGGCTTAAAATACATTTTAAATTTGCAGAGAACTTTCAAATCATAATGGAACTAATATATTCTGGAATTAAGACACATCTGAATAACCAAATGAAGATTTAATAAATAATGCACTCAAAGA
Source organism: Troglohyphantes excavatus (assembly GCA_963932185.1). NCBI lineage: Eukaryota > Metazoa > Arthropoda > Arachnida > Araneae > Linyphiidae > Troglohyphantes > Troglohyphantes excavatus. Next base: position 77,443,340 of record OZ010667.1, on the reverse strand, counting down.
TTGTGCAATATAGCGATAAAGCATATTCGATTAATTTGGGTTATTATCATTTCCATCTAGTACACAATAACTACTGAACAGGGTAAAACAGGCTAACATTACATTTTCTTTTGTGATCCATAACAAATAAGATAGGCAAGGCTTTTTTCGGCAGGAAGAGGAATTCAGGAATATAATGCATTGTAACTAAATTATCATGTCCTGGTATATTTCTGGAATATATGGTTAAATGTACTCTACGGTCTTCCTTGATTTCCCTGAAAATCTAGTTAAAATTTTCAGCTATCCTGCAGGGAGAAAATTGAAATCTTTCAACAAAACCGGTTGTCGTCAAGAACGTGCCAGCGTTGCAAATATATCTTTTTAAAAAAAGTCGCCAGGGGGGACCATACAATGCATTTTAAACAAATATCAGTGGTGGCCCATGGTCGAAACTGTTAGTGCAGCTGAAATCATGTGACCCCCCCCCCCCCCTATTTTCTACAACCATACCTGAACAGAAATTCTTTAATATTTATTAATCAAATCAAAGATTCATTTAAATTTTTACGAAATGATAACATGCGAAAAAATAGAAAACACTTCTTAGTTTTTGAAAATTAAAGCTATCCAATTTTAAACTTGCGAATCGGTCAATTTTAATATTAACTCAAATAACGAAACAATGCCACACAGTAAATTTATCACGAAAACTATTTCCATTTGCATAGATTCTTGGAAATTCTCGGTTCTCCTACCCATCTCTGTGATTCATACACGAGTCAATCAGTGTATTGAATTCTTAAGTGCAGCCAAAGTAAGAAAATTAATTTCGAGGTGTATCTCGCAACACATCTCCATACTATGTAGAGGTTGCCACAGCAGTGATACAGCTGATTTTGAACTTCGCTCTTTGGCTGCAGTTTTGATTGAATGGAGTTTTTCCCCTCCTGAATTATGCATTACAGCAACAGGTTTGCTACTTATCGGAGATTTCATTTTCAACTCTAATCTTCATTTAAGAAATTTAGTAAAATATCTGATTTTAGCTAATAAATTAAGGTACAGCCCGGCTGTATCCCACGAGCCGCCACTGCCAAACATTATTATTTTAAAAAAAAGAACTTATTTAAAATTAAATATTGGATACAGTTCCGATATAAGCCATTGGCAATTTTTAATATTTTGAAAGTATTTCATACAGTGGATAGTAAATACAGTCCTGGATACAGTGGCGTAGGAAGAGGCTCAAGTGCTGTTCCCCTTCCCACTTAGTCAAAATTTTCTAAAAAAAATTGTTAATATCTTAAGAAAATTATGCAATTTCTTCAGTAATTAACATATTGATAATTAGTAATTAACAACTAATATTTTTTAACTAATATTCAATATCTATTTATTCTATTTCAACTAATATTTGATAATTAGTAATTAACAACTAATTAGTATTTTTTTTATATTGATAGATATTCTCAATAGAATTTACTTATTTAGAGAACTATAAAAATATTTCAATCAGAATAACCCACTACTACAATAAAACCACAATTAATTAAATATATTTTTTTCTATAAATAAGTTTAAGAAAATCTAAGTTTTTTTTGTAAACTTATAAATTTAACGATACGATGCTTCTATTAAGAGATTGTACAGTTGGTGAATTTTACTGTAAATTCCGGCAAATAAACAACAATCTGTAAAAAAAAATATACTACACAGTTTTTTTTACCTATAATACTTTGTTAAACAAATAATTGGTTGAATATGATAAATATTTACTTGCAGTTGATGCTTCCTATACAAAAATCCCGGGCTTTTCGGATTTGCGGCCACAAAATGGCAGAAGATCGAAAATAAACAACAGGATGTAATCTGCGCATGCGCATCGCCTGAGCGTTGTGAACAATAAATCAACCGATTCAAGTCAATATAAATTCTTTTAAAAGCATAAAAATCTGGAGATATTACGTAAAAAATGTGAAAAATTATTTTCTCTGCACATTTTTTTGTTAACAAATGTAGTTTTTTGAAGCTTTTAGAAGAATTTGTTGAAACTTCAGTATTTGACATGGGAATCGCCGGCCGATATTGACCAACATTCACCGAGTTAAAACCGACAAAATCTTTAAAACGAGTAAAAATCTTCATTTATCACATAAAAATTGTGTATATTTGTTGCCTCTATCCATTTATTTATTATAAAGTGCAAATTTACAACTTTGAAGGTTTTATAAGAATTTGTTGAATCCTCAGTATCGGCATGGTAACATTGGGCGATATTGGCTAATGTCGCAAACGAACGGTCGATATACACCAATCCCCAGCGTGATTGGCCAACATTGGCCCAATATCGGACAATATTGTTGTGCTACCTGGGTAAATATCTGGAATATTTTTCTTTTCATCTATACCGACTTCTATTTTCTTATCCTCTTGTGGTTCAACATGCTTCTTTTCCTCTTCTGCCATTTTCTTGTCATTGTCTTCTGGTCGTGGTTTCTTTATGAGAAAAGGTTGATTGAATTCTTGGAGATTAAGACTTGTATGAAGGGTTTCGTGATAGCGTGCCAATTTTTCATGATCTGGTAGGTCACTGTTTAGTATTTGCATCATAGCTTTATCCAATTCACTCAATCTCTTCTTGGACACAGTATGCTTTACCACTAATTCTTCAGGTACTAGAGCAAACTTCTTAACTTGAGCCATGGATTAAACTTGTTAATACACTAAGTACACTGGGGATGAGGATATTGAGGAATCCGCCTTTCTGTGTGATAATTTCACGCTTTTTATCCAATGGCACTTTACGTTTACTTAATTTGCGTAAAATTCCTTTATGTTTGGAGAGACGTTTCTTCTGGTCTGCATTCAACGGTATATTACCCTTTAATGTATTGAGACAACACTCGCATATCGCTTTTATACACTTCTTGTCGATTTTCTCCAATAAAGGCTTACGTAAGTTGGATGGACATATTTGTATGAGCCGTAATTGATTCACCTGTTCCTCGGTGAGCGTCATATTCACAACTGATACATAATTTACATGTATCTTGCTTTTTATACCCCTTGGGGGAGTTATTTAAACTGGTATACGCATTGGGTTTGATGAGGTAATATGTTAGTACGTAACCTTAAACCTTCAGGTGTTTCAGCACGTAAATCAAATAGGTATATGGATTTTTCGTGGCATCTTCAAACACTTCCTGAAATAGTCTGACGTGTCTAGGAAACAGTTGTCTTCCCAGATGGCTTACTTGACTCAAGTCCCTTCGATTTTTACTGAGTACCAAATAATGAGCGTTCAATGTAATATCCCGCATTTCTTTGCCTTTATAAAAAAAGTTCTGCGTTATGAATATCACACTGAGGTTCAGATGATGACTTCCACGCGTAAATAAATCACTAAGACGCTTATCATTCGAGGATTGCATGAGATCATCGATCACAAAAAGGGTATTGTCTCCCAAATATTCTTGAAAGGTAGTGGGTAATCCTTCCACAAATATCACATGATCTATGTCATCGTAGAGAGGTTGATAAATACCATAAAACCATACTATTTTATCGGGTACTATGGAAATCATTTTCTCTTTAGCCTCTATCATATCCCTCACAAAATAACTTTTACCGCATCCCGTAGGACCAGCAATGACCATCGTAAAAGGGTGTTGCAACTTTGGAAGTTCCATTGCGAATGAGACGTAATACACCATACAACTGTTTAAATAAGGGACAAGACAAAAAAATTTGACAAAAAAGTTTATTTTATTGAAAAAAAGGCAAAAGTGTTCTAAAGTGCTTGGTTACAAAGTAATGCACTTTTACATCATTGCATAGTTGATGAGGTACAAAAGGCAGTAGGATTTCGTTCAGAGTACGTCCTACACATTTCGAATACAGATAATAGATACAATATTGTCCACACACAGAGCTGACATTAGACTGTAACTGCATAGGATTAAATTCCACATGTTGAAAAATCTCTACATAATTTTCTATATCTCCTCCAAAATAGGCAGGTGGGTTTCCATACGAGTCAAAGAAACATAGTTCCATTGGTGAATGGATGTAGAAAGCTAACCAATGACTCCCTTCTTCTGTCGACTTGTCTGTATTGGCCACGAAACAAGCAGGAAAGTCTGTGATACGGGCTGGTAATTCATCACTTGCAAACACACCTAAAAAATGTGTTTGGTCTTCTCGTTTCCGGAAAGAATTCTTCTTATTTGTTCGGTTTCCATTAATTCGGAAAGTCACACACCACGTGACGGGATTTGGATATTTCAATCACGTTTTGAAACTCTGCGTAAATGAGTACAGATAAGGTTTCTGCAATAGCTTCAGAAAACTTCACTTCCACTCGTAAGTTTCCTTGATGTTGTAGATTAAAGTGTTCACCGTCACACAAATCAGGAGTCAGATCGAATGCATACAACACATGACCTTTCGCATAGTCTTCATGGGATAAATAAATACCTTTATCAGCGTTGAATCCAGAGAATAAACTGTGGTAGGCCCTAGTATAACTTTTTGAAGAAAAATCTAATTCCAAAGGCTTGGTAGGAACGGGTTGACCGTCCACATAGATGGCGACAGAACTTGCGTTATGATGCGCAAACAGGAAAGGGTTCTTAATATATGCTCCATTCATGGCAGCATTTTCCACGCAGGTGAGAATCACACGCTTTGGCATGGATCCAAGAAACACATTGTCTTGCAAAAATGAATAGCTTCCCTTTGCAATACTGTAAGTTTTACAAATGACTCGATCGATCGGGTATTTACAAGATGTCTTCTCCAAAGCCTTGGCATGGGCTATAGACACAGCAGGGGCCACCTTTACTTTTCTGATAAACATAGACGCATGTTCCAAGATAACCTTAAAATCATCCGTTGCCGTGGGGGATGTCAGACAAAACGAAGTTTTACTACGTATCATCTTAATCTTTATACTCACCATGTTGATCATGAGTCGATTTTGATGAAAGATGTCGCAATGGAGTTGTCCAATCATATCCAGGACTTTTCCGCCTTTGATAAGATTATGGCGTGTCTTTAACCCATCACTCGCTCCATCTGCTGTTGGATCTATCACAGAGGGATCCGTATCTTTGTAGAATCCTTCACAGGTGAGTAAGCTTTTCTTGGCATCTTCTCCATAATTGAGTAGGGTTTCTATGTAGGCTCTGTAAGGATAGGTATTGCTGGCCGAAGAGATATTTCTTTCATTCAAACTCACATCCACTTGACTGAAGAGCGAATGTAGAAAGAGATTGCTAGGAGTCACTTTAGAGTCCGCAGGCAGTGGAGTTCCATCCGCTTTCGTTACTTTAACTTTGATATGAATATAGGAAGAGGCGAGATCCATATATTCTTCTCCATTTCCGGAAATGGTGAATTCAATGGGACCGCCATCTCGAACACTGGCAAGGGGGTGATATTCGACAAACTGTCCTTTTTCAATCACTGTCTGTGTAGGGGGTACTGTAAACAAATCCAACTCTGATTTGACGCAGGGAGGGGAGTCTTTGTAGATAAACGAAGCCATTAGGAGAAAATATCACGTGCTGCACTCTGCTTGTCTAAACGTGGAATGACGGTATTTGTCATTCGCTTGCGCTTTTTATTTCTTTTCCCACTCCCAATCATGGTCTTGACTTTGACCGCGGCTTTATTCGTTAAATCTTTTCCAGCTTCCTTGAGTCGTCGCTTGGCAGCTGATTTGAAATCTTGACCTTGAGAAATATCGTTCACTAAATTCACACCACTGTGGAATAGTTGTTTACCAATTGCTTTCACACCCGATGTAAGTAAAGGTGCCGCCGCCCTGAAGAAGGATCGAAAGAGACCCCCTAATCCATATCCTCTCTGATAGGGACTTCCTTGATAATAATTCAATCCGCCTCCCGTTTGTTGATCATAGTAATCTTCAAAAGATTTTTGGCAGCATTTGTAGGGTACATACATTATGATAGAGATCTTTGACGAAAGTGTAACTTCACGTACGAGCGTCCACGTTCAAATGGCGTTAAGTAGCCTGTGTGCGTCCTTATAACGATTTCCATCGTCTCGATCATTTTCCGATTTACAGGTAAATAGTGCGGTCTGTCGTATTGTTCACTCACCATCTTGACCTTTCACTCTCACTACTCGAAGGAGGGGTGCTAACACATCACCGACTATCTGGGGTTCTACGATATCGGTATAGATCATCAATACATGATAGTGTGCGGATGGGTCTGCCACGAAGGGGCTCACAGCTGCACTTTCTATGTTGGTGTCCAATGAAGTAATCTCAGTCGGTGTAAATCCCAACATTTGAGCAAGTCCATCTTCTAATATAACTTTAGCATATTTGACCTTGATTTCTACGCGTTTCGTTACTGGATTATAACTGGTCATAATTTTTCCGTCATGTTCTTTCACATACATAGCTTTTAAAATATCCGGAACGGTTTCGTAACATCCGGGAGGTATACGTCTTCCCACTTTTAATTGTCTATCCGCACACGTGGTATAATGTGAACGAGCACAATAATTTATTCGGATTTGAAGTGGATGGACAATTAAAAGTGGGAAGACGTATACCTCCCGGATGTTACGAAACCGTTCCGGATATTTTAAAAGCTATGTATGTGAAAGAACATGACGGAAAAATTATGACCAGTTATAATCCAGTAACGAAACGCGTAGAAATCAAGGTCAAATATGCTAAAGTTATATTAGAAGATGGACTTGCTCAAATGTTGGGATTTACACCGACTGAGATTACTTCATTGGACACCAACATAGAAAGTGCAGCTGTGAGCCCCTTCGTGGCAGACCCATCCGCACACTATCATGTATTGATGATCTATACCGATATCGTAGAACCCCAGATAGTCGGTGATGTGTTAGCACCCCTCCTTCGAGTAGTGAGAGTGAAAGGTCAAGATGGTGAGTGAACAATACGACAGACCGCACTATTTACCTGTAAATCGGAAAATGATCGAGACGATGGAAATCGTTATAAGGACGCACACAGGCTACTTAACGCCATTTGAACGTGGACGCTCGTACGTGAAGTTACACTTTCGTCAAAGATCTCTATCATAATGTATGTACCCTACAAATGCTGCCAAAAATCTTTTGAAGATTACTATGATCAACAAACGGGAGGCGGATTGAATTATTATCAAGGAAGTCCCTATCAGAGAGGATATGGATTAGGGGGTCTCTTTCGATCCTTCTTCAGGGCGGCGGCACCTTTACTTACATCGGGTGTGAAAGCAATTGGTAAACAACTATTCCACAGTGGTGTGAATTTAGTGAACGATATTTCTCAAGGTCAAGATTTCAAATCAGCTGCCAAGCGACGACTCAAGGAAGCTGGAAAAGATTTAACGAATAAAGCCGCGGTCAAAGTCAAGACCATGATTGGGAGTGGGAAAAGAAATAAAAAGCGCAAGCGAATGACAAATACCGTCATTCCACGTTTAGACAAGCAGAGTGCAGCACGTGATATTTTCTCCTAATGGCTTCGTTTATCTACAAAGACTCCCCTCCCTGCGTCAAATCAGAGTTGGATTTGTTTACAGTACCCCCTACACAGACAGTGATTGAAAAAGGACAGTTTGTCGAATATCACCCCCTTGCCAGTGTTCGAGATGGCGGTCCCATTGAATTCACCATTTCCGGAAATGGAGAAGAATATATGGATCTCGCCTCTTCCTATATTCATATCAAAGTTAAAGTAACGAAAGCGGATGGAACTCCACTGCCTGCGGACTCTAAAGTGACTCCTAGCAATCTCTTTCTACATTCGCTCTTCAGTCAAGTGGATGTGAGTTTGAATGAAAGAAATATCTCTTCGGCCAGCAATACCTATCCTTACAGAGCCTACATAGAAACCCTACTCAATTATGGAGAAGATGCCAAGAAAAGCTTACTCACCTGTGAAGGATTCTACAAAGATACGGATCCCTCTGTGATAGATCCAACAGCAGATGGAGCGAGTGATGGGTTAAAGACACGCGTACGTTTATTTACGTACATGTATAAATCTCGAAAATACGTGTCACGTAAGCATGACTACGACAAAGTGCTGAAAGAATTAAATGTACCAAGTGACTTTATAGGCAATAAATACTTATTGCAATCACCATCTCCCCCAAGGAAACGTAGAAAAATTCAACAACGAACGAATATTGTAAAAACTTCTCCTTTCAAATGGGAAACTCTGTGAATAAAGAAATTGAATTTAACAAATATCGTCTACTTTTTGTATTACAACTTTACATATTATAAAATGTATAACACAAAATTACCTTTTTTTTTTACATGTTGTGTAAATTAAAAATGACCATTTTTGAATAATGACGTTTTAAAAATTTACCTTTTTTAAGTAATGTCGTTTATAAAAATTACCCTTTTTAATATTTACGTTTTTTAATCATGACGCTTTTAAAAAAATTACCTTTTTCGAATAAGGACGTTTTAAAAAAATACCTTTTTTTACATGTTGCATAAAGTAAAAATTACCATTTCGTAACATGTAATTCTATGCAAAAATGACCTTTTTCACAGGTTGGGTAAGTTAAATAATTACCTTTTTTGAATAATGACGATTTTAAAAATTACCTTTTTTGACATGTTGTGTAAATTAAAAATTACCTTTTTTACCATGTTATATAAACACATCTTGATAGGTCATTGCTTAGCAAACAACACAGATATAAATTATTTCGATTTAACTAAAAACAGATGGCGCCACGAGTATCCGTCTTCAAAGTAAAATATTAAATAATTATTTCCATTTAAATAAAACACATTGCGATACAAGTACCCGTCTTCAAAATAAAATATTTATAATAAATTATATCCATTTAACTAAACAGCGTCACAAGTAAATAAGATCTTCAAAAATATTAAATAATTATTTCCATTTAAATAAAACACATTGCGATACAAGTACCCGTCTTCAAAATAAAATATTAAAGCTAATAAATCATTTCCATTTATAGATGGCGCCACTATTTTCTAACATAGCAACATCTTTCAAAATATAAAACTATCTTTAATACATAGCTTTACTCAATACACTTATACCATTAAGAACAGATATCACCAACAGTCCTCATGGCCTAGTTAGTTGCGTGCTTGACTATCACACCGAAAGTACCGGGTTCGATTCCCGGCCTCGGCCAAATATCAATTTTAACCAAAAAAATTCCAGAAATTATTAAAGTCAAATTAACCCACCAAAATAATTAACTAAAATTCCCCATTAAAATTCTCCAATTAATAAATCCAAAATAATTAACTAAAATTAATTAAATAAAAATGGCGTCCTCAGAAAGTATGACGTCATTCAGAAACCCTCTCTTCCAAGCCTTGACGTCACAAGGATGACGTCACACCTTCCCCAAAAATTCAACTAAATAAAAATTAATTAAAATAAAGATGACGTCACACATTCCCCAGAATATTCCAGAAAGTATGACGTCATCCAGAAACCTTCTCTTCCAAGCCAATCTTGTCCGATGACGTCATCCAGACCCTCGTCTACGAGGCCGAGTTTGATTGACAGGTGGCCACGCCCCCTTCTATTGTATTCGGTCCGTACCCACCTATACTACTGAGGGTAGGGTAGCATCAGCTTGAAATAAATTTTATACACGAATAATTGTCATTGACAATGTAAAAGTTTTCATAAAAACATTAAACAGTTAAGTAATGAAATAATTTTTGTTAAAAAGAGCGAATATAAATAGAAATTATTTGAATACTTTAATCACTATAGCTCGAATTATTATATCGGTCTTTACTAAAACTGCACTATTTGGGATATTTATGTCATATTTTTAAGTAACAGGATGATATTAAAATTATGTGAGTATAAATTATGAAAATATAATTATAAATTTAATATTAAACTTAGTAGTTTCTGTGATGTTTGCCTTTCAATTACCTAATTAAAATGAAGAAACATCGACATTAGTGATTAGTTCTATTTGTTAAAATATTCACTATAATTTTACTTACACTTGTTACTGATTTTACTTTTGATAATACAAGTCTCAGTTTCTCAAAAAAGCTGATGTACTTGATATAGTTTTACAATACAAAAAATAAACTCTAATAACAATACAATTTTTGTAAGTACTATTCTACAGTACTTCTTACATTTATTAAGTTTTCGTCATGATAGATGCAATATTTGTAATAGATTGAATAACTGTAACTGTAACTTCATTGATGCTAGCAACCTGGCAACTGAAATCGAAAACAATAAGGCTGCTCTAATAATAAATAGTTATTATTCACATAAGCAATGTCTATCTTTTAATACAAAACCTCCAAACATAACAATGGCGACGAGGATTATCGTAAGTGCATTTTTTTTAAAAATTGTGTAACAGTTTTAGATTTTTCACTATGAGTAAGTTAGGCCTAATCGGCAGCTTGGCGAATTTTGATTCCGAGCAAGAAGATTTCAATCTATATATCGAGCAGTTAGAGCAATATTTTGTTGCTAACGACGTTATAGATGAAAAAAAGAAAGCAGTGTTGATTTCCGTTATCGGAAACAGTACGTATAAACTGTTACGAAATCTTCTGGTACCGAAACTACCTACCGAATGCACGTACACAGAACTCACCCAAGCACTAAAACATCATTTCAAGCCTGCACCTATTGTCATTGCTGAAAGATTTCGATTCCACAGAAGAAATCAAAAAGCTGGAGAAAATATTTCAACGTATTTAGTTGAGCTCCGAATGCTAGCATCTACGTGCAGCTTTGGCGCATTTTTGGAGGAGGCAATAAGAGATCGCTTCGTATGTGGACTGTCTTCGGAAACGATCCAGCGGAGATTGCTAGCCAAAAAAGACCTGCAGCTGTCAACTGCTACAGAAATAGCGCTGGCTATGGAAATTGCTGACAGCGATGCCAGCAATATGAAAGTTGCCTACCCTGTTGTAAACAAGGTACAACACAAAAAAGCTCCTGCAGCAAAAGGTTTTACGAAGCCGAATAATTCCGGAAAGTGTTTTCGCTGTGGCTCTTCTCATGATCCAAACAAGTGCAAATATAAAAATGCAACTTGCCACTTTTGTTCAAAGGTTGGCCTCCTGCCTGCATGTCAAAGAAAAACAAATCTGCAAAAAAGATTGAAGTAATCAATGAATCAGAGGAGTATCGTCTATTCACAGTGCAATCAATCAAGCAAGTATCAAAGTATATCAACAATAAAGCCACAGAAATGGAACTTGATACCGCTGCGGATGTATCCATTATATCAGAGCATTGGATTACTCAAAATCTACCCAATGTGAAAATACAGCCAACATCAATAGTTCTCAGAGACTATAACCAATATGCAATAAAGGTATTAGGAGAAGTGGAAGTTCAGGTGTTGTGCAATTCTCAAAGCTACAAATTACCTTTAGTGATAGTGAAAGGAAATAGACCATCATTGTTTGGAAAGAACTGGTTATCCAAGTTCAAGCTGAATTGGAATGAAATTTTTGTTGTTGATGCTGCTCTTGGCAATGTCAAGACTGTTGATTCTTTAAAAAGAAAATACACAGATCTATTCCAAGCAAACACCTCACCTATCAAGCATTTTAAAGCATCTCTCAGGTTGCGTAACGATGCATTACCAGTTTTCTGCAAACCGAGGCCTGTGCCGTATTCTCTGAAGACCGCTGTATGTAAAGAAGTCAAACAAACAGAGAGGAGGGGAGTTTGGAACTTTGTTGAGCATTCCAATTGGGCTACGCCAATTGTAGTCGTTCCTAAAAAGAACAATTCTGTTAGGATCTGTGGCGATTTCAAAGTGACTGTCAACAAGTACTTGGATGTGAACCAGTATCCTCTACCTACTCAACAAGATCTGTTTGCTACTCTTCGTGGTGGAAAATATTTCACAAAATTGGATTTGTCACATGCATACCAACAAATTGAGTTGGATTCTGCATCCCAAGAACTGCTTACACTAAACACACCAATGGGTTTAGTACGCCCAAACAGGCTGTTGTACGGTATAAGTTCTGCTGCTGCCATATTTCAGTCAACAATGGAGCAGATATTGCAAGGCATACCTCATGTAATATGCTTTCAAGATGACATTCTCATCTCATCGACAACAGTGGATGAACATTTCAGTACACTTGAGAAAGTGTTGGAGCGTTTTCGTAAATATAATGTCCATCTAAACGCAGAAAAGTGTCAATATCTAGAAACCAGTGTGGAATTCTTAGGTCATATTATTGATAAAGATGGCATTCACCCAACACAAGAAAAAATCAATGCCATTAGGAAATCAAGGTACCAGTAAATGTTACCGAGCTAAAATCCTTTTTAGGAATTCTTAACTATTATTCCAAATTTATAAAAAATGCATCTACTTTGTTATCACCCTTTCACAATTTGTTGAACAAAGATTTTCCATGGCATTGGTCTGCAGAATGTGACAAAGTTTTTCAAAAGTGCAAATCTTTATTGATGTCAGATAGTGTGTTAGCCCATTATGATGAAAGACTGCCCTTACAGTTATCATGTGATGCTTCCCCTGTTGGTTTAGGAGCAGTCCTGTCACACATTGTCAATGGTGTCGAACGACCTGTTGCATATGCATCGAGAACTCTAACAAAAGCTGAAGCAAATTACTCTCAAACTAAGAAAGAAGCTCTTTCGATTATTTTTGGATGTAAAAAGTTTCACCAGTACTTATACGGTCGTGAGTTTCTGTTGTATACAGATCACCAACCCCTAGTGACAATCTTTGCACCAGATAAAGCTATTCCAACTATGGCTGCTGCACGCTTGCAAAGGTGGGCCCTACTACTATCTTCATTTAATTACACAATTAAATACAAAAAATTTGAATTACATCAGAATGCAGATGCGCTTTCACGCTTACCAATTGAAGACCTAAACAAGGACTTGTATCCGTCTGATATCTTCAAAGTTTCCTACGTGGAAGACATGCCGATTACCTCTGATGACATTGTCCAGGCAACTCGTACAGACAAGGTTCTTGGAGTTGTGCTCAAGTATGTACAGTACGGTTTCCCTAACTGTAATCAAGACCCCGACTTGAAGCCATATTTCACCAGAAAGGATGAATTATCCGTAGATGGAAATTGTCTCCTTTGGGGAATGAGGGTTGTTATTCCTTCAGTACATAGGAATCGCATGCTGGACTTGCTTCATGACACACATCTAGGAATAACCAAGATGAAGGCAGTAGCTGGAAGTCACATCTGGTGGCCTGGATTGGATCAAGACATTGAGAGTATCTCTGCTAAATGCGAAGCATGTCAGGTAACAGCCAATAACCCACCTACTACACCTCTGCAATCCTGGATCTGGCCGAAGGCACCCTGGGATCGCATACACATTGATTATGGTCAGAAGAATCAAACCAACTACTTGATAGTAGTGGACAGTCATTCAAAATGGGTGAAGGTACTGCAGATGTCCTCGACAACTTCGACACACACCATCAATGCATTACAGGAACTGTTTTCACGGTATGGACTGCCTTTGGAGTTGGTATCCGACAATGGACCACAATTTATCTCCGACGAGTTTAAAGATTTCCTAAAGTCTTTAGGAATTATGCATACACTTGTGCCAACTTATCATCCGCAATCAAATGGATTAGCTGAGCGATCGGTACAAACTTTCAAACATGCTCTGGAGAAAATGCTTCAAGATGGCAAGGACTGTGACTCTGTTGTAAATAAAGTTAAAAGGTTTCTGCTTGCATACCGTTCGGCTCCACATTCCACAACTGGACTGTCTCCTGCTGAACTGTTCCTTGGACGTCCCATCAGGACTCTCCTGAACTTGATTCATCCCTGTACAACACACCATGTACAGAAGAAACAGAACATTCAGAAGCAGCTGTTTGATAGATCACATACTTCGAAAAAGAGTCTACTCTCTGATCAGAATGTGTGGGTACGTTCCTATAGAGGTTCCCGTAACAAATGGGTTCGTGGTGTTTTATAGAACCCCGAGGTACCAAAACCTGGATCGTTGAGATAGATGGAAAGAAGTTCTCTGCCCATTTAGATCAGCTACGTCCAGCTTCTGAAGTGGACTTTCCCAAACCCGAGTTCACAGATGTTGAAGATGTTGTTTCCTATCCTACTTTTGAGGCTAGTCCCTCACCACTTGCGAGTATCCCAATACATACCCAGGATACAGGAACCATGTTTCCTCCACCGTCCACAACACCCAAGGGGATAGAAATCTTGCCAGAGGTTTCAACTCCTTTGCCAGACTCTGCTGCTGATGCCCAAATCCCTTCAGCTGCTGAACCTGTCTGTCTCACTCCAAATCGACGGAACCCACCTCGAAACAGAAGACAACCCAATAGACTAAATCTTTAGGACTGTGCCAGCAACTTTTTATACCTTTTATCTTTTTTATAAAGGGAGTATTGTAATAGATTGAATAACTGTAACTGTAACTTCATTCATGCTAGCAACCTGGCAACTGAAATCGAAAACAACACGGCTGCTCTAATAATAAATAGTTATTATTCACATAAGCAATGTCTATCTTTTAATACAAAACCTTCAAACATAACAATTATTATGAATATTTATGAATTATTTTTACAATAATACAATAATTATGAATTATTTTTGAATTCGACCCGTCGGATGGGGACAGGGATATTTTCGAATTTTATTTCTCGATTATTAATATTACACATCCTTACTTTCATCACTTTTTTTAGTAATACATTTTATTTCGTATACATTATTTGCCATGTAAAAGGATTTTGATAGCAAATAATATCTAGAGGTTCCCCTCAAGCCGTGATGTTTACCAATAATTGGTAAAAATTTAATAATGTTGTAATGTACTATAGGATGAGAAAAATGTATTAGAATTTAATACTGTGGAAATTTTAGCTTTAATATAGGTTCATTTTTTAAACATAAAAGCAAGGTAATAAGTTCTTACAATATTAAAGATAGTTCGAGGCTCCGCCCGCAGAGGTAGCGCCACTGGGGGTGCTGTAGCCCCCCCCCCCCCGTCGGGCAAGCCAAGTCCCCCTGTCGGGGAGAATTATGAAGTTCGTCGGGGAAGAAGTGTTAATTTAATCGTTAAAAGCAAATTTTTGTGAAACATTAAATAATTTTTTTTAATAAAATGGATCTGTCAGGCAGAATTGGACAGAATGGACAGGCAGAATTCCGACAAGGTTACAGTTAATTGAAATCACGACTTTCATGTCCGAATAAGGGGCTCGGACAAGCATCTCTTTAGAAAGTTTGTGAATTTGAGAAAAGTGATTCATATCAAAGTTTGTTCAACAAGTTTTATAATTTTTGTTCTAGAAAGTTTTCCTACTTCACGTAACCACAACGATCCCTCCCCATTACCACGCATGAAAGACCCCTGCTTATATAAGATGTAATATACGAACTTCCCCGCCTATGTATGAAACTGGGCCCCTCGAAGGCTTTGCCGCCTGGGCCTTTTTTCTTAAATCCGCCACTGACGACGCTCTAACCAACTAAGCCAACAAACCGTACTCCGATATTTACTTAACTTAATAATATAATATCTGATGATTTGTATTGTATAAACGAAATAAAGGTTGATTGGTTGGTTAAATTTAAATCGCCATAGGGTTCGACGATGGGCTATTGACACTGGTTCGCGAACGTAGAACAGATCTGTAAACACTGTGTCGTTATTTGGAACCAGGATAATATGTTATTGGGTTTTGGTTCGGTTTATTAACGTTGCACTAGAGCTGCACACTGGGCTATTGACGACGGTTCGGGGTCTATCTCGAAGGAAAGACCCGGGAACACATTCACACACATATTCATACATGCACCTCGTTATTTTAGAACCATGGTCAGATGACGAGGAAACACCTGAACTGGCACCCGACGCCTTCAATAGATGTCGGGACTTTGGACCCCGATCAGATTTATCGTGCACCAGTCCCGTACACACGCCGTTCATTTTTGCAGATGTTCTGGACGACTTTTCTAGTATTTTGTAGCGAAGCTGGCAACCCTCCGATCACAAGATCACTACTTTTTTACATTTCTTTGTCAAGAACATACCATCAGGCCTGGCAACAGGTCCCTTTTTTCCCTAAAAGTCCTTTTTGTTACATAAGGTACTTAAAAGTCCCTTTTTCAGAATTTTTTCCCTTTTTCCCTTATTTTATCAAAAATAATTTTTTCCACCCTTTATGACTATTATAACACATTTCTGGTCCTTTCTCCTCCTTATTTAACCATTTTTTTATTATGTAATGGTCATTACAATCATCTTCGTATATGTGTTGAATCTGCTGCTTTGGTGTTGCAACTCTCGAATATCATTAAACCAGAAAAAGGCTCGCGGTTTTGTGTTTACAAATGTAATTAATCACATTAGTGGGGAATGTGAGTCGGGTCTAAGTGTAAACTGTTCTCTCAGGACCACTGGATCTTGTTTATGCATTGCATCAAAAACAAATGTAAATAAAGCAGGTGAAAGTGTAAATTAGAATTACTCAATTTCCCAGTACCTCATATCCTATTTAAGCAAATACTGTTCGATTTACTTTTGATTTGAAAAATAAACTTTTCCTGTAGTAAGTAGCATCCCTGCTAAATTTCAAGAAATTTGGCCAACATTTAAAAGTTCGCAAATAACTTGAGATTATTAAGAAATTAATTTTGAAAAAACATTTTCGCACAAATTTACTTATTTTTTTTAATAATGTTCCGATTATCTTCAAATTTGGTTGGAATAATGCTTGAAATAGTAGAATGCTATGTAGTTAAAAAAAACTTAATTACATTTTTTTTCACATTTTTACCAGGGGTACTGGAAAAAAAGAGTGAATGAAAGTCAAAACGATTTAATGTATGTTCTTAAACATAGTTTTGTTGCTGCAACAAAACGCATGCATTCACTGATTTTTGTTATACTAGCTATTACCCCCCCCCCCCCCCGTTGTATTCCTTCTCTTATTTTCCCCTCAACGGCAAAAATTAGGCACCCCACTGTATAGTAAGAATTTATTCCTGGAGACAGTTGGGCCCCAGGCGGTACACATTTCAGAAAAGGAGTGGGTAAATAGCCAACTTGGAAGTTAGGCCAAGTTGGCCTATCTCGACATGATGGTCGATAATTTTCTCCTCAAAGGTTGATTCTCCGTGGAGTAATGGTGGCTGAAGCATATACTGCAGCCAAGGTCGCCCCCCCCCCTCCCACGCGGTACAAAGGTTAAAGAAGGGAATGAGTTAACAATCGTCCTGGTCGCCTCTTTCCTCTACATGACGGTATGTCATTTATGCACATAAGCTGATTGCACATGGAGTTATGGAGGTTGAATTGTATATTGCAACAATTACGTGCAACACCCCTTACCAACGCGGAACAAAGGTCAGAGGGGGGAATAGGTTAAAAATGGACCGGTTCGAAAAGTCACTTTTCCGCACACGGTCTTACCCCATAGGCTGATTCTAAGTGAAGTTATATTGATTTTACACAAGTCATTTTTTAGGTTGTGACTCTGACCTTAACCGAAAGCAGTCAAAAACTGGTATAGTGTTCAGAAATAGCTTACATATATGAAACGTACTATTTCGAGCTTTCTTTCAAACGGATAGATTTTTTTTTTTTAATATTTTCAACTCTTTTTACTCAGTTGCTTTGTTCCTATAATTTGGCAAACATAAGGTTTAAAATATTCATGAAATTTAATAAATTGTTTTAATAATATTAATAGTTTTACGGTGCGATATTTATAATGGTGATAGTTAAGGAAAATTTAACGCAGGCTTAAATTTTGTAGGTCCCTTTTTGTCCCTTTTTTTAAGATATCTGGTCCCTTTTTCCCTAGGGACAATGTAAAAAGTGTTGCGAGCCCTGTACCATTCTAGATGTCGTTTTTTTAATTACCCTGTTCTTTTTTTTTGTCTCGTTAAAGATAAGTTTGCCGGGAGTCGAACCCTGGACCCAGGCCGGTAGACGGGGGGGGGGGGGGCAACGGGACAATCCCCTCCCCCCCCCCGAACTGGAATCCAAGAAAACTATTTACTTATAGTGCCTAATACCACCGATGGTGTAGAACTATAAAAATAAACTATGACGTCACAGCCAATCATATTCTATTTTTCTATATCGGCCGGGATTGTTCTGAACGGAAGTGAGCTGAACTCTCGATGTTTAATATCTTTCGGCACTGAACTATAAATTGTAACTTCTGAAAAGCTTATGACCAGTTCTTTCTATGGTCGCGGTTGAAACAATACTGTAAGCAGCCATACCGTACCCCAACTAATTATTTTAAGGGATTTTGTGGATTTTTTTCTTCTCAAATCGTTATAGAAATTAGGGATGTGAAAAAGAAAGAACACTTTGTTTTTTTTCACCTGTTCTTTAAACAGAACAGGAACAGCATGTTCTTAAATTTTAAGAAACCCTGTTCTTTTTCTGATCTGTTCTTTTCGGATATATTCTTTCTGAACTTGATGTCCTTCTAATACTAAACATCTTTTGTCTAAACTTGGAAGTTATATATTTTTTAAGCACATCCTTGGCATTCCCGGGTCTGAATGCGAACTTCACCGCGGGACCCTTTAAAGTATAAACATAATGCAAACTTTCAACAGAAATTTGAATTTTGATGAATAATAAATTTGCAGAAGGAAATCATAATGAATTAATTTGCCTATTACGTCCTTTCTTTTAGGGTAAAAAAAATCATTAATTCTCTGGACGCCAGATAACTTATAATCGGCGAGAGAATATTTTCTCTAAATAAATAAAAACAAATAAAAAAAACTAATGTAATTGCAGTTTAGGAATTCATTTAGTTTCATTATATTTAATTTTATAACTTTTTTCCTAGTCGCTAGGCTTCAATAAAAAGAGTGGCGAAATATGCGGTAGCACACGTCGCACACCCTTTGGGGCCGTCGTACCCAGAGCTTTCGTACAGTTCTGGAAGAATATTTTACTCTGATATGCTTTCTACTCAGAATGCAGCTAAAAGAACCTCATTGTCCTGTAAATGAACAAGGTGTTCTTTAATTGAACAAGGTGTTCTTTAATTGAACAGGGTGTCCTGTAAATGAACAGGGTGTTCTTTAAATGAAAAGGGTGTTATTTAAGTGTACAAGGTGTTCTTTAAGTGAAAAGGGTGTTCTTTAAGTGAACAGGGTGTTCTTTAAGTGAACAGGGTGTTCTGTTTTGGAACAGGCGTTCTTTTTCGGAATAAAGGTGTTTCTGTTTTGGGACAGCATTGTTCTTTAATTGTTTAAGATGTTTTTACAAAACATACTTATCTGCTGTATGTTAATTGGCTACTAAACTGCTTGTGTCATTTAGTTTGTGGTGATTTCTTATGACTTTTAAGGAATGCTGTCAAATAATCTAAAATTGTTTTACATTGTATATAATTTCATTTCAAAGATCAATTTCTTTATATTAATTGTCAGTCGTTGTTTAATATTTCGATATAAAAAGGGCGCCACCTGATTAATAATCTTAATTTGTATTGAGTAGTCTGTAGATAGAGTTTCAGTATGAGAATGAATAAAGCTGTTCATGTGAGAAGTTGGAATTCCAATTTTGTTAATTGTCTGTGTTCTAAAAAAATATGCAAATGATTTTGATCCAATTTTTTTTTATATACCTATAACAAAATTTAGTAAAAAATTATAAATTTATATAAATTAAAAAAAAACGTCTACCCGTAAGAAATGTTCTATTTATACCTTTTTGTTTTAATTTGTATTTATATCATGCACTAAATTGAAGAGTTAAAGTAAAGGATTTGCAAATTTATAGCACAATTAAGAATATATTAATAATTATTATACTAGATTATTGATTATACAGTTATAAATATGCCGTGTTTCAAAACTTTATAACTCAATATAATCCTTTAATTTTATTAATTTTTAAAATTAACTTTTCTCGTGGACATTTTCAATCTTTTGGAAGTATTTTTTGTTAATTTTTACGAATAGTTACAAAGACTTTGGGATGTATAGTCAGTGGCGGCGATTCGGGGGGGCAAGGGGGGGCGGTTGCCCCCGCACTTTTTTTGGATGTTGCCCTTGCACTTTTTAGGGTTCAATTCGGAAAAAAATAGGGGAAAGCTGAAAACAATTTTAATCGCTAAATGGCGGCCAAAACCAGTTTTTTGCAATTATCTCTTTAGGTATTAATTATGAAGAAAATATTTCGATTAAAAAACTATTCCCCAAATAAATTTACCTAAAAATGCAATTTACACTTTTTTTCTGCGACTCGCCGTTTAGACGTTAAAGGCGAATGAAGTGGATACTAAATCACTAAATGGCATGAAAACTCAAGAAACCGCTTTGATTGAACATCTTTTGTTCTTTACTTTGTTTAAAACCTCTCTATATCTTATACACGCATACTATTTTTAAATTAGTTTTTAAGTAAGTTATGTGTTTGTTATTTATAAAAACTAGACATTTTTTCAGTTTCAACATATATCAACATATATTTTCTATTTTATCATTGTGTGCAGATAGTTATAAATTTTCTTATACACACTGCTAAAATTATTTACTTCAAGTCAGTTACCGTTTATATAAAAATTACAACTATTTTTTCTGATGTTTCTTCACCTGTGTATTATAGTCCGGTACAACAAAGTCCGCCTTAGGTATTAACCCCCCCAACACAGCGGGAGTGCTTTCTCTCCGTGGTTGTGTGTTGTATGGTCATCTTGCGATCTCACCAGCTTAGAAAAGACATGTGTTGGTCTAAGACCATTAACGAGGTACAATAATATCAAAAAGAGAGAGATATGCGTATACAATGTGTGTAGCACCAAAGTATCATTATCGACTTAATTTTAACAAATGAAGTCTATTTGGAAAACTAAGCCTTGTTCACCAACCAAACTATATTCAATGACTGAGTACATGCACTATATTTTTCAAGGGCATCCATAGTTATTTGCGTTACAACATTAGAAAGCCTTTTTATAATTTATTTTCAATGGGCAATGGTTCTTTATTGTTCTTATACTCTATGGGAGTAAACACTGGGCGTAGGGGTAAAAGTGTAAAAAAAATGATGACACCCATTAAAAGCTGGTGAGAGAAAGTACTCTATAGTATTTCTGTAAAATTCGAATGAATGCAGACGCTAAATTTAAATGTTGACTGAGTTTAGAATAGGTTTTTTATTGTGTAATTCATATAAATTGGTAAAGTAGGATTTGATAAAGGACGGTTTAAGAATTTTTTTTAACACAAGCAACTAATTTTAGCGCTTTTTATCCTTTTGAACAAAGTAATACTTTTCAGGAAATCAGACAACTAAGTAATATAGTACATTTTCTAACTTCCTTAAATGCAAAATTTGGAAACTGTCGTGCTATGCAGACATTTTTTTAATAAGAAAAAAATATTAAACTATACATCCTCTATGAAATTAAATTGTACAAATATTTATAAAACAAATAATACAATAATCGAAATTAGAGTACACAGATTTTTAGTAATCTAATTAAAAAACTTTTACACTGAATTTGGCGCCCTCCTTTGTCCAACTCCGCAAGCCGTTTGGGTCTTAAGCCACACTTGTCAGTTTTGTCTTCATAACACAAATGTTTATTTGCAAGAAACTGCTATCGGGGAGTAGAGAAGTCAAAGAGAAGGGACTTAAATGTGAATTGAATATAGTTTGAAATGCAACAATAGGAAACATACAAAAATATGAGGATTTGAAAATATTTCTGATCATGAAAAATGTAAATCCACACGCTAAATCTACACGCGGTTATGTTATGCGCCATAACATAACCCTTTAAGATATTTCTGCAAGAGATGCAATTTGTGTGTGACATTCCTGATATTAATATTATTCATACTTTGAATGATAATATTTAACAGATTTGTGGAAATACATTAAGTTTCGATTAACAATCAATATCAATGCGGGAATTTAAACATTTATTTGGAAAGTAAAAGAGTGTTCCAAGTCCGAATAGCTACTTCGAAACAAAAAAGGTAGATGTATTCTCCCGCCCTATGGGAGCACCATCGTGACATCTCTTTCAGAAATAAGAAATATAATTTATTTGCAAAATCCTCTCAGTAAAATTAACTTTATCATTTTTTGAATAATTAGGATAACTATTTCGGAAAAAATTATTTTGGCTATAATAAGTAAAAAAAACAAATTTTACTCAAATTTCGAAATTTCAAGTGCGATGAAGAGGCAGAAGATATTATCCGATCAAAAAAATATTTTACAGCATGTTTATTGATCACACGCGTCACCTTTTCCGCACTATTAGAATAACGATATCGAAAAAAATGTTTTTTCGACCCACCTTACTATATAGTCTCCACTATCCTGATTGTCATCCATGTTATGTGAATAATATACTTTAAAATAGTTCTAATATACGAATGGAACACCGTACAAACTAAAAAATTATTTTTTAAAAATTCTAATTTTTCAAGTAAAGTACTTGTAAATTGCCTAAAGCTACGTTTTGTAGTTATGGAGTACTCCGCGTAACGGCCGGCATTCTAATTTAATTTATAATTTTTTATATTATATTTTCACTTTTCTTCGTTGATTTTAACCCTTGAGCATGAATGTACCTTGTAGTAAAGAGAGTATGACGTCATAATCGTGAAGCCAACATCTCAGACCGGAAGGCCCATATCACGTGCCATCTCTTCAAAACTAAAAATGCAAAAATACTCGCGATTGGCTTGTGAATTGAGAATTGTGTAACTGTGAAAACGTAATACGCTCAGTACACTTCGCCATGTTGAGTAGCTCTGTTAATTCTACAATGGAACATTGACCATAGAAACGTAATGCATCGAAATAAAAACGACATCAGTCTCATAATCGGGAAGAAAGTATATAGTCTATATTTGTGTACATTACGTTCAATTTGTTCGATTTCAGTAATTCGTTCGATTTTATCGATTTGTTGGATTTCATCGATTAGTTCGATTTTATCGATATGTTCGATTTCATCGATTAGTTCAATTTTATTGATTTAACGATTTCAGCGATTTTATCGATTCGTTCGATTTCTTTGATTCGATCAATTTCATCGATGTTATCAAATTAATCGATTTTATCGATTTGTTCGATTTTATCAATGCTATGGTCATTATCGATTCTTTCGATTTCCATTGATACGATCTATTTTATCGATTCGTTCGATTTAATCAATTTTATCAATTTTACCAATTTTATCGATTTTATCCATTTGTTCTATTTTATCGATTCGTTCGATTTTATCGATTCGTTCGATTTTATCGATTTGTTCTATTTCATCGATTTTATCGATTTGTTCTGTTTAATCGATTTGTTCGATTCATCGATTCGTTCGATTTCAGCGGTACGATCGACATTATCGATTCTTTCTATTTCATTGATCGATCAATTTTATCGATTCGTTCTATTTCATCGATGTTATAGAATTTATCAATTTTATAGATTCGTTCTATTTCATCGATGTTATAGAATTTATCAGTTTTATCGATTCGTTCTATTTCATCGATGTTATAGAATTTATCAATTTTATCGAATTCATCGATTTTACCAATTTCATACATTTTATCGATTTGTTCTATTTTAAGATGTTTGCTTACGTTTCACATTTAGCTGAATGATTTAACTGTGAAAGCGATTCTTTGGTACTCTTCGTCACATTGTAAATGGTAAATAGAATAAATTTGAAATGTTATTAATTTACTTATTTATAACGGTCTGGTATATTGCGCTATATGAAATAAAAACAAAATTTGGATGGAAGTTTAAAGTGTAAGTTGACAAAAATTAAATAGCAATGATTTTTTTATGTGTATATTGAGATCGCCAATATGCATTTAATGATGTAAAAATGATTCAGAAAAATGAATATGTTTATTTAATAGAAATAATGTATTGAAATATTATTAAGTGTCGGATCATTAACATTATTTTAAGGAAAATAATTCCTACCATCAACTAATAAAAATATTAATGAAAATTTAGAATTTGAGTGCTTAATTCCGAGGTTGACGACATTTAATCTCGCTTAATATATTAAATACCAGTTAAAAATATTAGTTATTTCAATATAATATCGTAATAACTGTCGTTATTTAATAATAACTACTAATCTCACCCCCAATAGATAGTATCGATGAAATCGGAAGAATCGATAATATCGCAGAAATCGAAAAATCCATAATATCGATGAAATCGATCGAATCTAGGAAATCGAACGAATCGATGAAATCGGAAGAATTGATAATATCGATTGTATCGATGAATTCGAACGGATAATGTGTTCGTAAATAATAAATTCGTGTGTAATCATGAATTCGAACATATCGATGAAATCGAACATATCGATGAAATCGAACATATCGATGAAATCGAACATATCGATGAAATCGAACATATCGATGAAATCGAACATATCGATGAAAGCGTGCGAATCGATGAAATCGAACAGTCGATAATAACGATGAAATCGATAATATCTATTAAATCGAACGCATCGATAATATCTATTAAATCGAACGCATCGATAATATCTATTAAATCGAACAGTCGATAATAACGATGAAATCGATAATATCTATTAAATCGAACGCATCGATAATATCTATTAAATCGAACGCATCGATAATATCTATTAAATCGAACGAATCGATGAAATCGAACAATCGATAATATCAAACAATCGATAATATCAAACAATCAATAATATCGAACAATCGATAATATCGAACAATCGATAATATCGAACAATCGATAATATCGAACAATCGATAATATCGAACAATCGATAATATCGAACAATCGATAATATCGAACAATCGATAATATCGAACAATCGATATATCGAACAATCGATAATATCGAACAATCGATAATATCGAACAATCGATAATATCGAACAATCGATAATATCGAACAATCGATAATATCGAACAATCGATAATATCGAACAATCGATAATATCGAACAATCGATAATATCGAACAATCGATAATATCGAACAATCGATAATATCGAACAATCGATAATATCGATGAAATCGAACGCATCGATAATAACTATAAAATCGCACGAATCGACGAAATCGAGAAAATCGATCGTATCGATGAAATCGAACAAATCGATAAAATCAAACAAATCGATGAAATCGAACAAATCGAACAAATCGATGAAATCGAACATATCGATGAAATTGATTCAAATCGATGAAATTGATTCAAATCGATGAAATTGATTCAAATCGATGAAATTGATTCAAATCGATGAATTTGAACTAGTGATGAGAGATATTTTAATAACAGATATAAAATATAATTATTTCGATATTCGATAATTAAAAATATTATTTATAAGAAATAACTGTGGCAGTGTGCTGCCACACGTTGCAATTTTTATATAAGGATCTGACCTATACTGTACTTTGTGCAATTTGGTTAGTTTGCTAGACTGACTGTCGCCGGTTTTATTACTGTGCTACAATGTGGGGAGAGTTACGTCACTGAGCTATTTTATGACCGCACCAGGATTGGTTAGGAGGGGTTATTCAGAAGGGCGGAGCTAATCTCAATTGGTGGGTAGGGTAATTCATGCAGAATTTCGGCCCCCATCCTAAGAGACCACCGTGGGAAATTCAAGATTTTCCTCCCCATTTACGACTTTGCCTTTGACCATGAAAGACGAGTGAATTTTACTGCATCGACTCCCGACTCCATGAGCAACGACGGAAAAGTCCCGATGCCATGATACGACGGAAAAGTCCCGATGCCATGCTAAGACCGAAAAGATCCATGATTCCATGAGCAACGACGGAAAAGTCCCGATGCCATGACCCAAGACGGAAGATCCATGATTCCATGAGCAACGACGGAAAAGTTCCGATGCCATGACCCAAGACGGAAGATCCATGATTCCATGAGCAACGACTGAAAAGTCCCGATGCCATGACCCAAGACGGAAGATCCATGATTCCATGAGCAACGACGGAAAAGTCCCGATGCCATGACCCAAGACGGAAGATCCATGATTCCATGAGCAACGACTGAAAAGTCCCGATGCCATGACCCAAGACGGAAGATCCATGATTCCATGAGCAACGACAGAAAAGTCCAGATGCCATGACCCAAGACGGAAGATCCATGATTCCATGAGCAACGACGGAAAAGTCCCGATGCCATGACCCAAGACGGAAGATCCATGATTCCATGAACAGCGAATGACTACACCCTTGAAAGCCAGCTTCCTACGAGCCACTGGAGACCAATGAATCACCGCAGACGGTAACTCTCCTCGACAGTTCACGTAAGAGTCAGTTTAGCGTAATATTACACGTAACCCCCCCAACCCTAAGTTTCTTCTTCTGCCATAATGAACTTAATTTGTTAATAAAGCACCGCTAAAAGTTATGTGTATGTTATGTATTTCTTCCACACCAACATTATTCATAAGGCAACTAAACAAAGAAATAACACAACGCAAAATAAAATGTACTAGCCCAACTTTACGACAATAACAGTTATTTATTTGCATAAAAAAGGCAGTATTTCGAATATTTTGAAAAATATGTTCTTAAACAATTAATAGATGCGCTGTTTAATTTTATCCAGAAATACCTAAACCATAAAAAAAGAGCAAGTTAAAAGGAAACGGAAGAACGATCTGTTTACACATCCATCCGACACCTGGTTGAAACAAAATTATTCTGTGATAAATCGAATTCCTCAACGTCAGAAGGATCTCACATCGCAATAACTATAAAAAAAGATTGTATCAAGAGTGAATTATCATACTCTGTGATCGTTATTGGCAGGTGTCCAAATTGTAATCCAAAATATTTTCGTTATTTTGATAAAAAAAAATGATTTTTTTTATCGTATAATTTTATTTTATGGTATAATTGTATCGTATCAAGGCCGTAGCCAGGATTTTTTTTCGGGGGGGGGGGGGGGGGGGGTTTGGTTGAAGGTTTAATTTCCGTTGTTACGACAACACGAAGACAAACTTTTCCTTTATAGTTTTCGTATCGTATCTAAAAAAAATTCTAAACTATTTGATGCCGTTTCTACCTCTATATTTCATATACTGTTCATGCTAAAATATGCCGAATTGTAGTGTTTTGGCTATTTATTTTTTTAAATTTTACTTTAAAAACGCATTTTAAATGCCTATTTTTTTAAATCCATTTTAACCAATTATAAGTGGATAAGTAGCAAAAAAAACTATGTTTTTGACGATACGCAAATTGATTCTATATATAGAAAATATAAAATTTTTGAACAAATTTAACATTTCTATAACGATTTGAGAAGAAAATATCCACAAAATCCCTTTTAAAATTTAGTTTGGGCTACAGTATGGCTGCTTACAGTCAGTGGCGGCGATTGGTGCTAAAAGTGCGGGGGCAAGATCAAGAGGAAACAAGAAGGGGGGGGGGGGGAGAAAATATTTTGACTATCCTTTTTAACGATGAAATAAAAATTACAATAATCATTGTCTTAAAATTTTATTACTGAATAGTTTTGGGCCGCCGTATAAAGGTCAAAGGAGGGAGTGGATTAATGGCCAACCCGGTTGACGCGGCACGCCTTCTTCTACATGATGGTAGGTTTTTTATCCACAAAGGCTGAATTCCTGTGAGTTATTGGGGAGAGGGAAGGAATCGCATACTGCAGTCAAAGGCAACAACCCCCTACAGACGGTA
This sequence comes from Troglohyphantes excavatus, assembly GCA_963932185.1. Lineage (NCBI taxonomy): Eukaryota > Metazoa > Arthropoda > Arachnida > Araneae > Linyphiidae > Troglohyphantes > Troglohyphantes excavatus. Next base: position 77,415,624 of record OZ010667.1, on the reverse strand, counting down.
CAAAGCTCTAATAGGGAATGAGTTAATAATCAGCTTAGTCGATGCGTCCCACTACCCTTTACGCGATTGTATATTTCCATATCTTGATCTGCCATTAAACCCGTGGAGTTATGAAGGTGAAATCGTATTCTGCAGTTAAGACCGACTTTCTACTCACGAAAGTCAGAGAGCGAAATGGGTTTAAAATAGGTATGGTTGATGCGGCGCCCCGTCCTCTACATGATGGTATGCTATTTATCCCCATAAAATGATTCCACGGAGATTTATGGGGGAGGAATCGTATACTGCAGTTGCCGACTCCTTGCCCTTACTTGGTACAAAAACGTCAGATGGATGGAATGGGTTAGGGTTTTTGTTTATTTTTATGTTTTATTTTTAAAAAGTGCAATATTAAAAAAGTGAGGAGCAACAGCCGAAAAAAGTGCGGGGGCACCCCCCCCCCCTCCGAATCGCTGCCACTGCTTACAGTATTGTTTCAACCGTGACCATAGAAAGAACTGGTTTAAACGTTTCAGAAGTTACAATTTATAGTTCAGTGCCGAAAAATATTAAACATCGACAGTTCATCTCACTTCCGTTCCGAACACTCTCAGCCTATGTAGAAAAATAGAATATGATTGGCTGTGACGTCATAGTTAATTTTTATAGTTCTACACCATCGGTGGTATTAGACACTATAAGTAAATAGTTTTTTGGATTCATGAAAAAAAAAGGACATGAAGGAAAAGAAGGGGGAAGAGGAGTGTTAAAAAAAAGTATCACACAATTTCGGGGGGGGGGGGGGGGGGTTGGGGGGTGTTTGTCCCGTCGGTCCCCCCCCCCCTGTCTACGGCCCTGTATCGTATCAGCATATTTTTTTTAATGAGCGAAAGTTTATTGCTTCAGAAGCAGATGAGTTCAATTCATTTGATGCGGAGGAAAGATGGTTGACATGAATGTGTGGATCAGTTTTAGAGTGTATTTTGTTTATATCATATAACTTCTTTAGAAATTCGGAGAAAGATATTTTGCGGGCGTTTCGCGATTATTCTTTGGTACTCTCGTCGCATTGTAAACGGTAAGTAGCATAAATTAAAATTTTTATTAATTTTCATATTTATCACGGTCTGGTATATTGTGCTATATTAAATAAAAACAAAATTTGGATTGAAGTTTAAAGTGTATGTTGACAAAAATTTAATAGCAATGAATTTTTTTATGTGTATATTGTGATCGCCAATATGCATTTAATGATGTAAAAATTATTAGAAGAAATTAATATGTTTATGTAATAGAAATAATTTATTGAAATATTATTAAGTGTTGGATCATTAACAGTATTTTAATGAAAATAATTCCTACCATTAACTAATAAAAAAAAATCTTAAAAATATACCATTTGATGTTTTGAGGCAGCTAATTCCTAGGTTGACGACATTTAATCTCGCTTATGATATCAAATAACAATTAAATATACTAGTTATTTTATTATAATATCGTAATAACTGTCGTTATTTAATAATAACTACTAAGCTCATCCCTAATTCGAACTAATCGGTCAAATCCAAAGAATTGACCAAATCGAAGGAATAGATTAAATTGAACAAATCCATCAATTCGAACAAATTGATCAAATCTTTGAAATCGAAGGAATCGATCAAATCGAACAATCGTATATTGCTAACCAACTCTATATATCCATCTCTTTTCAAGCACATTTATTCTATATATATACTCTATCATCTATACTATATCCCCCCCCCCCCCCGATAACAATACCGTAGATTTATAACCCCGAATTATAGCTCTACCCTTTCCACAATTATTTTACCATCCCGAAAATCCACTTGCACATCATCCCAATCCATACAACTTTTATACGAAAAATATCATTTCGAAAATAGCTGCAAAACACAGTTACATCATATAATATTCATTTATTAAGTTCAGGATATTTTTATGAATGAATTATAAAATTCTTGAATGGAATGACGTAGTTAACCATGTGTTGGCTTCACTTGGATGTTATCGAGAGTGATTTCGTAATTCCTTTACTATATACTTTATTGATATTACTGTTGCCATTTCGTGGAACTTTGCTGGGATGCACTAAAAAATGTCAGAACTTTCAAGCGGAACATCCTAGAGACTTGAAAACAATCACGTTAAAATTCTTATTTTTTAAACTAAATATTCTGTGAATTTTAAAGCTATATGTTTTGTAATTACGGAGCCTTTTTGTACTGACAATCAAAACACAAACACACATCCGGACAGGTATTGGGAATGCTGAGCTTTATATATAAGATATATGATAAAATAAATATTTGTAAAATTTCGTATTTTCATTTGAAACCAAATGAAAGAAACATTTAAATTCAGTAAACAGCATTTTAGAAAATTAAACGAATATCTACCTGCATAATATTTCAAAAGAATAAAAAAAATCGCTCTTCAATTTTATGCTGGCTTGAATTAACATTAAAAATTAAAGAACAAAATAAAATCTCGGTTGTATTTAAAAAATAGTCTTATAATTACATATTCAAATTTAAACTGAAAACAAATGCATAACCTTTAATATTCGATTATTGGAATATTCTTTAGATAGAATTTACACTGGGATATCTGCTTACGGTTATTTTTAAGAAAAAAAAAGTGGTTTTGAAAACGTTAAGATACGCTTATTACAACTGCTGTTTTCTGTCCTTACTAGCGTTAATTTTTTGAATAATCGATTCTTTGTTAATATTTTTCTATGCTCAAATGCCCGAAAATCTAAATCAGTAATTATTTGGTTCGATAGGTGATTTTGAATATTTCTCGTAAAGTTGTAAATAATATTTACTAGGCTTTTCTGGTATTTCCCGGTTTTTGTTTTTCGGATTGGTTTCGGAATCAGACTGATAAATCTTTGGCAGCGAATCAAATAACTATTAATTTAGAAATCAATTTCTTTTTCTGATAACAATGTTCACTAGAAGGATGCGTAATTAGCAATCCGGCGTTATGCACTTTTTACCGTAAGATTTTACCGTACCGGAGTCCGACCCTCCCAATAATCTGGAAACCCTGAAAGTTGGGAATTTCAACTTCCAAAAACCCCGAATTGGACAAATTTATGCCTAAAGAAAATTAATATCATTAACAAATGAAAGCTATGGAAGATTAAAAATTGCCCAACTTGTAAGATTATATTTAAATTTATTTCTAAAATATATATAAAAAATCATGAAAAATGTCGATAAGTTGGAATTGGGAAGTTTCAGCACTGCAGGGAATTTCGAATATTAGGGTTGAGAATTTTGAATTGTTAAGTTGGGAAATTTCTTGTTTCAACCCCCCAAAATATTTTTTTGTGTATAGGCACTGATGAAACCTATACCCTATTGCCACTTTTAAGTTATTCTCGATTGTTATCTTTTTCTTAGGTCTCCTCACTTTTTTGTTCAGTTACCAGTTTTGTCATAACAAAATCCTTGATTACAGGAGTATTATATGCCTCTTCATAAAAATCTTTATGAAAGATTTTTTTTCATTGCTTAGTGCAGTAATTGTTGAATGTTGAGCAGGCAGGTTGAACTATCTCCGGTGTAAACTGATGTGCTAGTTTCTTTACAATGGCCTGACATTTATTTATGCTTTAAGGTGGACTTTTCTTGACCCTTGCAATATCTTTAAAAAATGAGCTACAATTTTGATAGGCCTTCTTAGGAGAATCTACTGAATTTGGATTAGAAGGGCTTGGTTCATTCTAAGCGGTTGCGGAAATTCTTTTTTACCTGTATTTTTTTTATCTATTCCCTCTTCTTTGCTTTAAAAATCCCTTTGATCAACTTTCATTGTAATTTCCACGTTCTTACACCTTTCCTCTTGCTATTTAGATTAATTATCTTTAACTGCTTGAAATATTCCATTTGTTTTTTTCTCTCTCTAATCTCTATCTTTCATTTTGCTACTTTTTCCCCATTTACAGTTTAAATAAGAAAAGTATAATAAATAACAATATTTAAAAATAATATCACTTATGATATTATTTTTAAATATTGTTAGTGTGCATTTTGTAGTCGTTGTTGTTCTACAAACACAGCATATAGTTGTGACTTACTCTACGCTGTGATTTACACTACAGTTTTAATTTATTTAATATTCACTAAAAAATTTCCTTCTTTTAAAAATCAAAACTGCAGTCTGATAGAGATTAGTATACAGGAGGAAATCACTGATTTTTTTTAATTGTGGCTCAATTTAAAAAAAAATAGAACTTTTGTTCTGTTTTTGTGACTTACACTACATTTGAAAATTGCATATTTCATTTGGTTCTCTCCCTCTCTCTGTATATATATATATATATATATATATATATATATATATATATATATATATATATATATATATATATATATATATATATATATATATATATATATATATATATATATATATATATATATATATATTTATATATATATATATTTATATATATATATATTTATATATATATATATATATTTATATATATATATATTTATATATATATATATATATATATATATTTATATATATATATATTTATATATATATATATATATTTATATATATATATATATATATATATTTATATATATATATATTTATATATATATATATATATATATATATATATATATATATATATATATATATATATATATATTTATATATATATATATATATATATATATATATATATATATATATATATATATATATATATATATATATATATATATATATATATATATATATATATATATATATATATATATATATATATTTATATATATATATATATATATATATTTATATATATTTATATATATATATATATATATATATATATATATATATATATATATATATTTATATATATATATATATATATATATATATATATATATATATATATATATTTATATATATATATATATATATATATATTATATATATATATATATATATATATATATATATATATATATATATATATATATATATATATATATATATATATATATATATATATATATATACTATTGTGTTTTCCATCAATTACCGTTGACTCTTGTTTTAAAACGGTAATCTACTCTTATTTTATACAGAGATATATTATTTAAAATTGAAAACATTTCTTAAACAATATTTCTCCTTCCACCATATTACCGTTGTGATTTATTTGTAAGTCGATTAAAGTAAGGATAAACTCGCCAAAATAGCATCCATCCCAACATCATTTACCCGAATCCCCTGCTTCATTTGGAACGTTTCGTGCTGGCAACCCAACTCAGAGTTGATCTCGTAGTGGGAAGACAGTATGTGTTCTGGTGTGTTAAAAAAAGGGTTTTCTTTTAATGTTGTTGTCCCATTTGATGTTTGTTGAAGAAAGCATGCTACATTAACTTTGGCATGAATTAAAAATAAGAGTAATCAATGAAAATTTCCAAAAATTGTTTTCACGTACTTATGTTTTTACTGTTAATGAAACTTCGCAATACAAGTGATTGATTTTTTCTATATGTTTTCTATATGAAGGTTTAGAACAAAAGTGAGAAATCTGGAAGTATCACTCAGCTCTCTATTGCCTTCCTTCCAAACTTTTGCGCAATTTAATTCCAAAAATAAAATTTTTAAGCTTTCTCTAAAGTTGTTAGACATTCAAGCGAATTCTGTACCTACATGTATATGCATTTTATCTTGTCCCTTAGGTAAATATTTCCTCAATATAAAATAAAATCTAAAAATAAATAAAAATGTATCAATAAAACGCCGGGTTTTAATTCATGAGAAAATAAAACAATAACAAAAAAGTTTTATCTCCGAAATCCACACTTTCCTTGTTGTGCCGTTGTCACAACCCATGCCATAGACGGACCAATGAATAACTTACACGTATATATTTGGGATTTATCTCCCTTGGGATATTTTGTTCAGTAAAACACCAGGAGATAAACATTCCAATCAAAATAATATTTATAAGAAATGGGTCTCGATGAACCTCAAAACATGTAGAAACAGTAATTAAGGATATCATAATTTTGACACCACCAATAATTAATAAGAAGGGCATATTCCATTTCGTAAAATAGAATAATAGGTAATAACAATTTTATAATAAGAGCATATATCTTGTGAGAACAAGATATATCTTCACTTACGAGTACTTCAATAGTTTATAGGACACAGCTATAAAATAAAAATAGATATAACGTTCGTAAATTTATTTAAATGTGAATTACAGAGACTGGACACACAAATGACGACCCACATTGGTTCATTACATGTATTTTTAACGCCTTCCTATTCGTTAATTAATTTACGATAGAATAATTCTCACAATTGAAAACAATTTCCTCCAATTCTCCCTTATCTCACTCCTTTGTGTTGATCTCGCCTGTTGCAGCACTACGCGAAATGTGTGAGTACTTTTTGGAAGGAACCAAATGACTCAAATAACCTCCTCCCACAATCTCACCCCAATTGTGTTCAGGAGTTGTTTCGGTGTTGATTTTCACTAACAAAGAATTGGGGAAACATTTCCTTCGCTAGAATTCCTAGAAAATGTGCGAAAGCCTGCCGCTTTCCACCTGCTCGCCTTTCTCCACTCCTTCCCCCATGCCAATCTGCCTCCCGCCCCAAGTTCTATCAAAATCTTTAAATAGAGGGAGGGGTAAGCTAGAGAGGAATAACTACCGGAGAAATGTCCTTTGCTGGATGAACTCTTGAACCAAGTACAAACGAGATAGGAATAAGTTTGTCCATTCGTTTATGTGTGCCTATGGAAGCTCTAAAAAATGATTAATTATGGTTTTTCATGAGAAATTCTGCAAAATTGAATTTTTTTAATTACTCTTAGGGGAAGGGCAAAATAATTTCTAGGACGGGTATTTCCCCCTCCCCCCCCCCTTCCCTTCCCTGGCTTCTCCCTATCTACAGGCCTGCCACTATACCTTTGCCAACACGAATATCTTTCAGGTAATTGAATCCAGAACATTTGGATTGACCGTAACATGATGACGACTTTCGTATAGAATAACGCAGTGGGACCCGATCCCCTCCCCCCCCCCCCGTGCATTCATTGATTGTAAGATTCTGCACTGTATTCGTTTGCGCCTAATTTCCTATCAAACGGGACCAGTTTTTGTCAATCGAGCTATTTTTCACTGAGATATGGTATAACAATGAATTTCTTTAAAAGCAGCAATTCGAAGCAGTTTCGCGTCAAAAATTGTTGTTTTACATTGAAAATCTATTGGTGGGGGATTCTCAGCAGCCTTCGGCAGGAGTAAGTAGCGTGCACAGAAGGGGGGGGGTATGAAGGAAGAGGGGAAAGTATATTGATTGCCGGGTATCGATTCCCGCCTCCCCATTTTCGATATCCGGAAAGTGCTCGGAAGGGCCGCCGCCCATCTCCCCCGTCCCTCTTTTGTTTTCTGGAAGAGGGTGGTGGAATGGGGGGGGGGGGGGGGGGGGAAGAGTATTCGTGAAGGCAACCGTACGAAAACAATTTCGAGAGATTTTTACTTACTCTTATTTTATTTGATATTTAAAGGGGAAGAGGAGGAGAGAAAGCATTAATTTTAAGGTCCAGTTTTTTCACTTATTTTACAGTTTTATACCGAACACTCTATGTGTTGTACTTGGAGAGGTATCTGTAAAGCTTTGAAGCGAAAGCATTATTTTTAGGGTCCAGTTTTAACTATTTATACTATTTTCATGGAAAAGTTTTGAAATAACTATTTTTTAATTGTGTCTGTGAGGGTATTTCCTTCTTTGATAAATTCCGAAACGTCAATAAATGCTCATTGTAGTGTTGCTCTTATGTGTATTTTAATTGAACCAACCAACTTTTTACAATTTTATACGGAACACTGTATGTGTTATTCGGGGATACGTATCTTTGAATCTCCGGAGCGAAAACATTATTTTTATTGTCCAGTTTTCACTATTTTTACGGAAAAGTTTAAAATAAGTTATTTTTAATTATGTCTGTGTGGGTGTTTCCATATATAGATAGATTCTTGTGTAGGTAGCTCTTATGTATATTTTAATCCAACTAAATTTTTACAATTTTATACCAAACGCTAGGGGGGAGCGAAAGCATTATTCTTAAGGTCCTCATAAGAATAATACCATTAAAAACGTGATATAGTATAAGAATATTATAACTTAATAATAATGAAATTTCTACGGTTAGTAAACACAATCTCCGATAAATAGCAAGCCTGTTGCCGTAATGCAAAATTCAGGAACCATTCAATCAAAACTGCAGCCAAAAAGCAAAGTTCGAAATCGGCTGCATCATCGCTATGTCAACCTTTACGTAGTATCTAGACACCCCCCCCCCTGATAATGCACTGCATGTGTGGCGCGGTACAGTCCGAAACGAATGTTCTGATTTGGGCTGCACTTGGTATTCGATAAACTGATTGGTGGAAGAACCGAGAATTTATAAGAATCTCTCCAAACGGAAATATTTTTCGTGATAAATTTACTGTGTGCTGTTGTTTTGTTATTTAATTTAATATTTAAATTGACCGATTCGCATGTTTAAAAGAAAGGAGGATTGCTTTATTTAAAAAATAAGTAAGTGTTTTCTATTTTTTTTCGCATTCGGAAAATAGGGGGGGGGGGTGAGTGGGAAGACTCACATGATTTCGGCTGCATTAACAGCTGCTGTCCTAAATTGGGAGGTGAACGGAAAGTGGTACTTTATGTGAAGAGGCTGATCCTTCGACTGGGGCCCTAGCATCATCTCGAGATGTCACGATTTTCCTTTGAAATCGAAAGGTCACGTGATATTTCCTTTGAGATGCCGACTGAAAGAGTTGGGATTGCAAAGTGATATGGAAGGTGAGATCGTTTTCGCGCGCTTTTCTTATCGCAATCTCAATAAAAGCCTTTTCATGATAGGCCAAGTGCGTGATGACGACCGGAAAATGCGTCACTTTTTTTCAGATATCTCGATTGGGATAGATCCCACGATACAATGACTCGGTGGGATCGTTTCCAACGATCTTCAGCACCCTACGACACATGAAAACTTACGGAGATTAACAGCAATCTTGCCTAAAAAAATAAAAGCAATAGTGTGCTGCTAAGGATTAAATGTCAAGTAAAAACCCAGTATTGTTTAATAAGGAGATGTAGACAAATAATATTGTTGAATTATTAACAAAGTGATTTCATTTATACTAAAATAAGGTCTTAGTTACAATAATATATATATATATATATATATATTTTCAAATTAAGTTCTTATTAGTGAAATTTGTGTAATATTTTTAGACTGCTTTGTTAAATTTATAATATGTAGGTAGAATTTTTACATAGAAAACCCTTTGTGTAAACGTAATATCAAAAATATTTTACAAATTAAGAAGAAGAATACCTAAGGAAGGTCTTTGCACATGATTATAGTACAAAACCATGTGCAAAGACATTCCTTAGGTATTCTTCTTAATTTGTAAAATATTTTTGATATTACGTTTATACAAAGGGGTTTTCTATGTAAAAATTCTACCTACATATTATAAATTTAACAAAGCAGTCTAAAAATATTACACAAATATCACTAATAAGAACTTAATTTGAAAATATATATATATATATATATATATATATATATATTATTGTAACAAAGACCTTATTTTAGTATAAATGAAATCAATTTGTTAATAATTCAACAATATTATTTGTCTACATCTCCTTATTAAACAATACTGGGTGTGTACTTGACATTTAATCCTTAGCAGCACACTGTTGCTTTTATTTTTTGAGGCAAGATTGCTGTTTATCTCCGTAAGTTTTCAAGTGTCGTAGGGTGCTGAAGATCATTTTGATCTGTTGGGCATGTCCTATTGATAATATTTTAACATATTAAGTAATATTTTTCTTACTTTGTATAATATATTTGAAAATTATATTACATTTTAACATTAATGTGAAGTATTTTATGATAATTATTCACATTTGCCCCACGTTAGTTTCTAAAACTGCGTTATCGTAATCTTTAAAGACAAAGTGTTTGGTTGTTAAATCACTAACATATAATAATTTGGCAATATTTTGTAGCATATTCAAATAACAATTGTATTTAATTACAGTTTTTTTATAATAACTTACGTTAATTTCTTTGGTAAATATAAATTTTTTAACTTAATGTGTGACGCGTAAGTTCATTATTTTAATACATGTCATGATTTTTTTTATCCATTTATAGACTATTTGATACAATTTAAAAAAAAAGTATGTACCATTTTCTTTATTTCGCAAATATTTGAGTTAATTTGTTAAAAATTTAGTATTTGTGTCAACATTTTAGTAGAAATATATACATTGGTTTCTCTTATACATTTGTAGACACCCGTTGTATAGAGATTTATTAGTTACTTTTGGTTCTATTTTCTATACTTTGATAATATTTTTTATATCTATAGTAGTATTTTCTGCTTTTTTTTGCTATAATTTTAATATAATAATGGTACTTATAGTTTGATTAGTGGGTAGATCATTCACAGAACTCACCACGGGCATCTGCGCCTATATGGGGCTAGTACGCTCCGTAACACCATATGGCTTTGTGTGGATACGGGTAAAAAGCTTATGATGAGTAATATTTTACACTTAAACCTTTTTTTTAATATTTTTTCCATTTAAGATCTTTATATTTGACATTTAACACATTTCCTTTTTACTTTTAGCAATTTTCTTTTTACTTTTTTTTTCTAATTTCACATTTTCTTTTAAAATGTAATGTTACACTTAAACTTTTTTTAATTTTTATTTTTACATTTTCTTTTTAAATTGTATTTTACACTTAAAACTTTTAATTTTTTTTTGTAACTTTTTTTTTTATTAATTTTTTTTTTTACATTTTTTCTTTTTACATTTTATTTTACACTTGAACTTTTTTCTTTTTGCATTTACTTTTTTTTAAACTTTTTTCATTTTACATTTACTTTTTTTCTTTTTTAAATTATATTTTACACTTAAACTTTTTCTTTTTAACTTTATTTCTTTTTAATTTTTTTTTTTAAAACTTTTTAAAAACTTTTTTTTATTAAACTTTTTTCTTTTTACATTTTTTTAATTGTATTTTACACTTAAAATTTTTATTTTTAACTTTTTTTCTTTTTTAACTTTTTTTTTATTAAACTTTTTTCTTTTTACATTTATTCTTTTTACATTTTATTTTACACTTAAACTTATTTTTTCTTTTTGCATTTACTTTTTTTTAAAACTTTTTTCTTTTTACATTTACTTTTTTTTAAAACTTTTTTTCTTTTTAAATTATATTTTACACTTAAACTTTTCTTTTTAGCTTTTTTTCTTTTTCTTTTTAACTTTTTTTCTTTTTAACTTTTTTTCTTTTTCTTTTTAACTTTTTTTCTTTTTCTTTTTAACTTTTTTTTAAAAAACTTTTTTTTGTATTAAACTTTTTTTTTTTTTACATTTTCTTTTACACTTAAACTTTTTTCTTTTTGCATTTTATTGTACATGAAACCATTTTGTTAATAATTCAACAACATTATTTACCTACATCTACTTGCTAAACAATAATAGGTGTGCACTTAACATTTAATCCTAGCAGCACACTATTGCTTTTATTTTTTTAGACAAGATTGTTGTCAATCTCCGTAGGTTTTCATGTTTCGTAGAGTGCAGAAGGTCATTTAGATCTGTTGGTTATGTACTATTGATAATATTTTAAAATAATAGGCAATATTTTTCGTACTTTGTATAATATATTTGATAATTATATGACATTTTAACAAGTTTGCTTGTCCTATCACTAAAAATGGTGTAATTTGACAATATTTTGTAGCATATTCAATTAACAATTGTACTTAACTACAGGTTTTTTTTTATATGACTTACGTTACTTTCTTTGATAAGTATAAATTTCTTAACTTAATGTGTCACACGTAAGTCAATTATTTAAATTTTTTTTAATACATGTCATGATATTTTTTTTGATGATATTTGATACAATTTTAAAAAGTGTGTATTATTTTCTGATTTTGCAAATATTTTAGTTAATTTGTTAAAAACTTAGTATATGTGTCAACATTTTAGTAAAAATTTATACATTGGTTTCTCTTATACATTTGTAGACACCCGTTGTATAGAGATTTATTAGTTACCCTTGGTTCTATTTTCAATACTTTGTTAATATTTTTTATATCTAGAGTAGTATTTTCTGCTTTTTTTGTGCTAATTATTTAATATAATTGTGGTACTTGTCGTTTGATTAGTGGGTAGACCATTCACAAAACTCACCACGGGTATCTGCGCCTATATGGGGCTAGTACGTTTCGTAACACCATATGGCTTTGGGTGGAAACGGGTAAAAAACTTATGATGGTTAATCTTTTACATTTAATAATTTTTTTTTTTTTACATTTAGCAATTTTCTTTTAAGTTTTCTTTTGTACATTTTTAATTTTTTTTTTTTTTTTTTTTTACATTTGTCTTTTTTTGCATTTTTATTTTTATTTTTTTTTACATTTTCTTTTTAAATTGTATTTTTACCACTTAAACTTTTTTTAAATATGTTTTATATTCTTTTTTTTTCACTTTTAACAATTTTTTTTCACTTTTAGTAATTTTTTTTTCTTACTTATAACCTTTTAATTTTTAATTCACACTTAAACTTTTTTTTTATTTTTACATTTTCCTTTTTAAACTATTTTTTTTTTTTACATTTTGCTTTTTAAATTGTATTTTAATTTTCATTTTACATTTATTCTTGTCTATTGTACAACTACACAACCCGCTTTCAGCCCAATTTTATGCGTACGCCTACAAACGTCTCCCTATGGGTACTTTATGTCGCCAATTTTACGAATACACCTCTCAAATTGTCCCCTTGTGGATACTTGATGTCGCCAAATTCTACACATTCACCCTCAATTGTACTCATATAGGAACTTGTTGCCTCTTAGTCTTTGAAAATTTAGCCAGCCAGTCCTAATAATTCCCCTTGTATGGTGCTGCTACGTTTCTACCATCCACCAATGCGTTTTGTTATAGTGTAATTTTATGACATAAGAAAAAAAAATGTGTACTTGTACCAAGCGTATAAATAAAACCCTTTGTATAGCTGCACTGTGACGTTCAATCAAACAGCCAATTACAAAACCCTCCTAAAACAGCAACATCTAACACAAATTCCCATATTCAACACGTATTATAACAAATAATGTATCCATTATCTTACATACCAACCCCTAATATGCTCTTATCAAGCCCCGCACCACAACCATTGCGATACAGTAACTTGGACCCATATTCCTAAACAGTAAGCAATTCTAATGCATCCAATTGTGATCAAGGTGAGATCCCTCCTTCTAATCATAACGATATGTTGCTTTTCCCCTCACAATAATAATTTTACGTATGATGTGAAAAACATTTGAAGAACACATTATTTTCATAAAAAAGTTTTAATTAACCGTAACGCCAGGTTCTTCTCGGTTCCCCCCAAAGGAGGTTCTCTTTCAAAGTATCAGCTTTCATATTAATTACTTATTTTTCATCCACTGAGATTAATTTCCGTGAAATAAATTGTAATTTAAATGTATATTTTTATATGCCATAAAACCCCAAACTGTCATTTTTTATACCCTTGGTACACATGTCAAAAGGTAAAAAGCTTTACTAATTAATCTGGTCTACCTTCCTGTACACGATGGTATGTTATTTAACCCCATAGGATGATTTCTCATAGAGTTATATGGCGAAATTGTATGCTGGAGTTGGTCATATAAAATATATTTTTCTAAAACCATTCTTGCAAAATTCTTTTCTTTCGTACTAACCTTTGTTGAAATATATACACTAGTGTTCGCGGGTCTTTCCCTTTAACATAAGTCCATTGTGCAGTTCTAGTGTGACGTAATTGCTCCCACTGAGTTAATTTTTTGCAAAAAATGTATACGTATATGAAATATAAATAAATATTAAAATGAATAATAAAATATAAATGAATAATAAAATATAAATGAATAATAAAATATAAATGAATAATAAAATATAAATGAATAATAAAATATAAATGAATAATAAAATATAAATGAATAATAAAATATAAATGAATAATAAAATATAAATGAATAATAAAATATAAATGAATAATAAAATATAAAAGTTAAAATATGAATAAATATTAAAAATATAAAAGTTAAAATATAAATAAATAATAAAAATATTAAAATATATATATATATATATATATATATATATATATATATATATATATATAAATAAATAATAAAATACAAATAAACATCAAAATATAAAGAAATATCAAAAAATATAAAGAAATATTAAAATAAAATATTAAAAACTATTATTAGTCTAATTCTGTCATATTTTATTTACTTTTTCAAAATTCCATATACAGCTCATATTATTTTCAACAACCAACTATTCCTAACATATGTCATAACCCTCAGCTTATAATTAAAAATGCGTAGATGCAGTGCGACGAAAATTTCCACCAATACCCAAATAAAAACGCACAATAAAAAAAAGCTACTTCCATGTCACATGACACTCTATAGACATCACTTTCTGACACCTGATGGTTCTTAATGAGGTCATCCTCAAACAAGAATCTGATTGGCGCTTGATGATATTATCCTCAAACAAGACTCTGATTGGTCCGTTCCTGTATAAACAAGTCCAGACAAGGTGTGACTTGCCCATTGGCGGCGCTGCATGCGAGGATGAGTCATTGACACCTGTTCCCCGACTTTATATGACGTCACCTGCATACTATCCGGTGACGTTACCCGTTTTTGAATCAGTCTGGTCATCTCCATTAGGCCACGCCCTCAATCTGACGAGATCCACCTGATCCTCGGCTCAGAACCCGGTGCACCACAGCTTAGAGCCCGGTGCACCACAGCAGCACCACGATTACTCCCATTACTCCAGGCTCATAATCGGTGCACCTCAAGCACCTCACAGATCCCCGGCCTGACACACGGTGCATCTCAATTGCACCTCACAGATCCACGTCTTGATACCCGGTGCACCTCAAGCACCTCACAGCACCACTGCTTGATACCCGGTGCACCTCACAGCACCACGTCTCAGAACCCGTCAAATTACACTACTCCCCTGATTCGCAGAATGTCATACATTTGAAATCGGAGTATTTAAAGTTTTGAATTTTTATATATGTAAAAGCTATGTATTGAAAATATCCGATAATACACGCCTCCCGCTAGCTCCGCCTCTTTTGACTTCAAACCGGACCTTTCATACCGTTATTTCAATATCTATCTATAGATTATCTAAAATCTTTAGATGATCTGCAGAATTAAAACAATATTATGTTAAAAAAAACTCTAAGTCAAGAATCTTCAAACTTCTGCAATAAAATCTGTAGAAACTTGCAGATTACTGTAAAAGTCAAAACTTGCAGATTACTGTAAAAGTCAAAACTCGCATTTCAAATCTGCAAATTTTTTGTAGATTTTTGCAGATAATATTCAGAATTTTATTTTTTGTAGATTTTTGGAGAAAAAAATTGTAGCTGGGAATAGTGACACTTTTCAAATGTTTCTCGACACTTGGTGATTCCAGTGGAAGTACGAAAGCTTGGCAAGTGAGAGGCACCTCCACCAAAGCACATCCATTGAGAGTGGGTTTTTTTTTATACCTCAAGAAAAACCATTAGAAAAGAACTTTTCCGACTCATCCGAACTGTTGGTGGAAAGGAGACATTTATCACGACGATCTGGCATGTTTGGTTCAAAATGATTGGCACTGAAAGACACTATAGGAAGTTCAATACCGCCAACATCACTTCCAAAGAAGGTTATTTTTAGTGTAGGGTGGTGTTCTCCGTCGATATCACTCACAATTTTTTTTTCTTTCCGTGAGGTCAAATCGCCACTGCATATAAGTGGCAAATGTGTAAAATTCTGCGCAGAAACGTTTCAGAAATTACCTACAAAAACCAGGTGTCCTCTTGCATAAAGATGTCTCCTACACATGCCATTCATAGACTGTGTGGCCAGTTCTGCTGGTTGTATTGCAAAACTGTGCGCATTACCTTGATTTTTTCTTTAACGCAATATAATCAATTTCTGCTCTTAAAAGTAAATGTTGCTTTGGAAATGTTTCACCGATGATGCAGCAGTCTATCAAGTAGTGGAACACTTGATCATGTCCGCAGGCGCTAAATTTTTCGCCCCCAAGAAATAATAAATTGGCCACTCGTTACCAACTATGAATGAATTCTACTTCAGTTAAATATATGTATTTTAATTTCTTGCTAAACTGATTTTCCTATTACCACATAACAATTGCCATGTTATTATTTTCAACACCAACAATCCGATCTTTAAAATAACAGATATGTTCGAAATCAAACTCGTGTCTTTTTTGCTAAGAAGAAGAAGTTTTGTTTTTTTCATTTGAAACAACTGAATAGCAATCTTAGCATAGATATGTTCGAAATCAAACTCTTTTATGTTTTTGCAGGGAAGGCGTGGCGACGATGATCCCCACTTCAACGACGATCACGAAGACCCCTTCGTGAAAGCCCAAGACGAGGAACCCCTCCCGCGGCATGACGACGGTGAGTCCGCGATCCTCCCCGACAAAGGGATCGTGTTTCTTTTTGTTTGTTTCTTTTTTTAGAATACAATTATCAAGGAAAATTTATAATTTTTTTTAAAGGTCCCCGCTTTTTTGCTCAAAAATTAAATTCTATGATATCTAAAAATATATTTTCCGAAATAGTTATTCTAATAGAACGGAAAGGGTGTTTAATATAACCAATAAAAACGATGTAAAATATTTTTTCGATCGGATAATATCTTCTGCCTCCACATCACACTTGAATTATCGCTATTTTTGTTAAAAAGTGTACTTTTTCATGTGATAGAAATAGGGTTCGAATACTATTTAATACATGCACTTATACAAATACACTTACAGATCACAAGATTACAGATATTTGAATTCATCCTTATGGCAAAATTCATGGGCGGATCCCGGAAAAGGGGACACAGGGACCCGTGCTCCCTTCCCCCCTCTAGACAGGCCCACTTCTTTTTTCCCTTATGTAATCGTGGAATATTTATGTAGGTAAAAAACTTAGCACAGTTTTTGTCCTGTTCTACAATATCAGGAAGCCAAGCGTTAACAACCTTTGGACAACAATCAGTAAATCAACCGACCGTGCAGTGATCTCCCGCTTCTTTGAAATAATCACACAACATCACAACAATTTTACATAAATCATATCACTGATTGTGATAAGAACGTTGTTCTAATGAATTCGTCACAATTTCAGCCCCACGTACCTTAGCAGATGCTTCTGTTACCAACTTCACACATCGTTCAACTGCCTGTGCGTGAGATGGGAAATGAACTGTACAAGTCCCATTTTTGGGGTTGGTTTTATCTCTTACAATCAGTGGCGTAGCCAGCATTGGGTTACTTTGGGTTAGAACCCCCCCCCCCCCCCCCCCATAGCCAGTTTTTTTTTTTTTTTTTTTAAATAACAAATGCAAGAAGAAAAAAAACGAAGATTTTTTTTTCTCTGATTTCTATAGAGAAAACACACGTCACATTTCCTGGTCTATCCCACATGTATCTCCTGCTCCTTTTCCTTCTATCCCCTGAAGGGATGATTTTAAGGAGAACAATGGTGAAACAACCCTGAAGACAGAAAATTCGACTTTTTTTTTGGGGGGGGGGGGGGGGAACGATGGGGTAGTAGGTCTGTATGATTGTCTTGGTTGTTTGTACATGTAAAGGGATATTTTTCTTAACACTTGAAATGTGGCGCCAGTTGAGTCGGAATTCACAGTGCATCAATCCAGAAATTGCTTGCTTTGAAGTAAGGTATTTTCCCTGACCCATTCATCCCCTACGTGCTTTAAGAAAGGATTGTAAATGACCCCTGTCAAAAAAATAACGCCCCTAATTGTGATCCTCTTCGCTCTCTTACAATGCCAGTGGAATTTTTTCACTTTCTCAAAAATCAGTTTTCTGAGAGGTTGTGTGTCTCTCATTTGCCATTTTTGTCTCTCATTCACAAAAACATAAACTATTGCAAGATTCAAGACAAAAGAAAGAAGCATCGTGCAAAAAATTTGCTGATGTGTTTAAAGTATGTACTCCTTTTCACATTTGCAGTCCCAGTATTTCCCGCTTGTTGGCACACAATAGTTAACTCCAACCGATTGAAATAGTATTTTTGTTTTTTTCTTTGGCAACACTTTCTGCTGATGAAGGGAGACGTATCTCCCGAAACATGTCCAGATTTGATGGATTTTTATTGCGTATTTTAACGTTGTATTTGTATTTTAAAATTCTATAATTCTATATTAGTAATTCTATTTTCTATATTAAAATTCTACGAGTTTTTATCTTATTGAGATTATCGTTGAAAATACCCAAACCAAAACTAACTAATTTTTTATTCAATTACATTTACAAATTAGTTTTCTGTCACTCAGACGTGTTACGTTTCACGTGGAAATACGGTTTTCCGCTTTTTTTTTTTTTTTAATTTGGGTTTTGATCATTCCCAAGATTGATGCACATTCGTTTGAAAAGTTTTATGGTGGATTATTAAAAAGTTATATTCAACTATTATAAATACGAAGGGCACATAATGGAAAAGTTGGCTCTATTTACGAAGGGTGGGGTCAAGAGATTCTCGTTTAAATCTGTGTTAATAACTTTTTTCTGAATTTTTTTCTGCAGCCCTGCATCTCGTGCTGATGATTAGGCAAGCCTTTTCCCATTGTCTAGCTTCACAGATTCTACAAATCAATGTTTTTTTTATAATAATATATTTTTTATTCAGTTATTTGATTTTTTTACGAGCAACGCCAATTTTCGTTAGGATTTTGCCGCAATAGACCGTTTTCCTGCGTCACACAGCCAATGAAACCTCCTCCCCCATGTCACGCCACAGTCATGCATGATAAAATTAACCGGAAAATAATGATTATTATTCTGTTATTTTTAATTATATAATAAAGAATTATTTACAAATTTAAAATTACTACTTAAAAACTATTATTATTAATTAAAACTACTAATTTAAAATTGCTTCAATTCGGACCCCCCATCAATATTTAGCTACAGACTTAAATCCCAGTAAAATGTCAGCCAGGTTTGTTAGTAATTTAAATTATGAAATGACTAAAGATTAACCTGCGAAAATTAAGCTTTTAATTTACTTCTTATTTATAATTTATATATAATATTTAATCATTTAAAATTATTAATTATAATTTTAATTTAAAACTACTGCTTAAATTAAAAAATATCATAAATTAAATTTACTAATTTAAAATTACTACTTAAAAATTATTATGTTTAATTAAAATTGCTAATTTAAAATCATTAATTAAAATTAATAATTTAAAAATATTAACTTTTATTCAAATTATTAACTAAATTTTATTCAAATTATTAATTAAATTTAATTAAAATGATTAATTAAAATTATTAGTTAAAAAAAATTCAAATCAATTATTAATAAAAAAAAATGATTTGGTTTTGGTCGGACCAAAAATAATTTATGGACCCCCACCTTCGGACAATCCTGGCTACGCCACTGCTTACAATGGACCAAAATATGTCAGGGGGTATATCACAGAGCATTGTAGGAGTAGTAACAGTAGTAGATGAACAGTTAATCATTTCCATATAGTTATTAGTTTCAAAGTTCAGCTTTGGTGGGAGAAATGAACGCAACCCTACATCAGCTTTGGAAGGTGACACTCTTGCCTTAATTATGCAAACTATCTAATGTGTGATTTTCCGATCTTCAGCATTCTCAGTAAAAGGTTCAGAGGATCTGGGGAGTGTGCGGGGCGAGAAATTGCTGCATCAACAACATTCTTCATGTTTTGACCAATGTATTTTGATCTAGAGATATCTATCCAAACAGGCTTAGCACCATACTTTTAGGGAACGTATAGATTTTTCTTTTAAATAATCTAAATCAATCTAAATGTTAAAAATTAATTAAAGTCCAAATTTATTTGTCATATAGTGGATTCACACCGACAAAAGTTTAAAAAACAGCCATTTCAAACACCCAGTGCACCGGTCGAAAAATCCAACTCGGTCTGATTTTCCAAATCTAGCTGCCCCTGGTAGCTCGGATCCGACGTCGACAATCCCAGAATTCACTGCGAGTCTTATTTCCGAAAAAGTTGAGTTTATGTGCAGGATATAGGTCCAAAGTTATTTTTAAAGAACAATTGCCTTCTCAAAATGCCGTTTTCAAAACAGTATTTATTTTATGATTTTTCGATTGTATTTTCAATGTTTGATTAATTTACATCGCACAAGTGCTGTACAGTCGGCTATTAGCGACGGTTCGGGGTCTATTTCGAAGTAATGACCTGGGAACATTGGATCGTAATCTCGATCAGAAGAGCACTTTCCGCCGCCGTTTTCCGCCTTGTACAGCTGCGGAAAAAAAAACGAACCACCAAGGATTATTTCGTTAGTTTTCATAGTAGAGCTAAACTTAATATACCATTTTGTAGGGAATAAAGTCTACTATACAACGATATACAAAAAATTTGCATAGGGGACTATCTTCATACTCGAATCCGTACCAACTGTAAAATTTTCAATAGCAACACCTAGCGCAGAAATGTTCCCCGCCTTCAAAATAATCTAAATATAAATTTTCGTTAATTTCCTACCATTATATGCAGATATATTATACAATATGTATCGATCTTGTT
>OZ010667.1:77347362-77389862 GCA_963932185.1 Troglohyphantes excavatus | reverse complement strand
GACAATTGGAATGCTGTGCTGTTAATTGAAGTAAGTGTTGCTGAAATACATCGATAAGATTCGTTGAAATGGCATCACACACGTTACATTTTTTTTGTTGTCTTTTCTACATTTTGAACAACTTTACTTTGAGCTATCACCATTTACGTAAACTGAAGTTAATATTAAACACATAAGTTCTTTTTTTTAATTTGGGTTTAAATTTAGAATTGTGAATAACGCATTTTGGTACTAAAAAAAAATATTAATTACAAAACGTTTTTCATTTTTCTCGGATAATTTACAAAAATCTTACTAATAATGTTTTATTTAAAAATGTAATTAGTGTCTTTTCGGGTAATCAATATAAAATGGAGTGGTATCGGAAGCCTAACAAAGTAGTTTTCAAAGATTACAAATTTATTTTATTTAATATTCCATTTAATGAAACAATTTGTTTAGTACCAATTGTTAATAAAAGGCATTGAGCATCATTGAAAAAGAAATATACTAAGACGTCTAGACTCTAGTTGAATTTTGTAAGCATAATTCTTGGATTTTTAAAAAAAAAAATTATTATAAAGAACATTTTCCTTGTATGAAAGATTTACATGTTTGAGTTCAAAATTTGAAAAGGTAATTTTTAAAATATATATAAACACAACAATAAATATTATACAGCAATTTTTTATTATAAAACTAATATATATATTTCTTGTAGATATTATAATACTAAATTGTATCACTTTTTTATGACTCGTTTTATGATTTGTTTTATGGTTCATATGAAGAAATTACATGAAAAAAATCAATTTAATTGTTTAGATCAAAATCAATTATTTCTAATTAAATATATAATTTTAAAATAATCTTTTTAAAAAAAGAAAACCGACTTAAAGAAAATGCAATAAAAAGTAATTTTTTTTTAAATTTTACGACCAAGTTGAAAATATTGAATTATTTTATATCAATTTTACACTTATTAAAACTTTTCGAAATCAGCGCCAAAATTTATGTATGATTTTTGGAAATTGGCACCATCTTCAAAAAGTTGTAATAAGTATAAAATTGACATTAAATAAATAAATTTTTTCAACTTGGTCGTAAAATTAAAAATTATTTTTTACTCTTAGCGCATTTTCTTTAAGTCGGTTTTCCTTTTTTTTTTTTAAATAAAAGATTATTTTATTTTTCGCCTTTTAATCTTTAATTTAGCAGGGGGCTTCGCCCTCTATTATTATTCACCAAGAAATTAAAGTAGTAACTGGCGCTCAACAATGTACATTGTAAAACAATCCCTATCAATGCCAATAAATTATGGTTAAACGAAATGTCATTGTTGTACAACTTCTGTTAGACAATGAAATCCATACTTATATATAAGTATGGAGTGTCTGTCTGTGGAATCGAACAAACCCCCTGATTTTGAGTTTTCTTCATGAATTAGAATACATACGCTGATTCCGAAAATCACATTAAAATTTTTTTTGTCTGTCTGTCAGTCTGCACTTTGTTTCATGTGGGTATCTGCAACCGTTCAAAAGTTATAGAACTTTTTCCATTCCAAAACTCCGGTCGCCAATTGGCACCCAAAACACTTTGCCGAATACGATAAATTATTTCCAATTGGAAGAATATAATTTTTTTTTACTTTGATTGATGTGTTATTGCATTGTTAGTATTAAAATTAATGAATGTGAAGTTTAATAAGTGCAATTTTTTGTTACTAGGGTTAATTTCTATAAAAAAAATACAACTTTTTAAATAATATAAGCTTTCAACTCCATTTGGCATTGAAACAGCATTGCCAAGTGTTTTATTTTCATTTTCTGTAAAATGCATTATTTTTATCGACGTCATATTACAGGCTAATATTACGAAAAGCGTTTTTAATTATTAATTTTTAGGGATTTTTATATTGCAAAATATATGTATTTAAAAAAACATCAGTTTATACACGATAGCACCTAAAGTCTTGAATATAAAAATTAAAAAATAATACGTTAAATATCTCCATAACTACTCAAGGTAATTGAATAAATTTACACAGGGTATAGAGAGCGATATTCGACTGAAAAAGTCGCATAGTACTTCACAAATTGACCACGAGCAAAGTCGGGGAATATTGCTAGTAATAATATAAATAAAATATAATATAATTGGATAAACTGTTTAAAAAACTGCGGTTAATCGACATTTCCGGATATATAACATCCTGATAACCGATTATTATTTGCTGATTTTTCCTAAGTGGATTTTCTCTATCCAACAAAAAAGAGAATTTTCGAAATCGGACAATATTTTTTTTCCAATGGCTCGGTTAATTGAGAATTCTGGATAGTTAAATACCGGATATTTTTTTTAAATTGCTCCCAAATGGAACATCTCCTATCCAACATTTTTTTTTTACAAATATCTGAATTAGAACCGAACTCTTGCGTGAACATACATAAAAAAAATACGTAACAGTCGAATTGATAACTTCTCGAATTGATGGTTTTATTTTGGAAGTTTGGTTGGCGCGCTGTTCATTCGGTTAAAAATACATTGACAGGTCACACAGCTTTTCAGCAAATCTGGCAACCGTTTTAGTTAACCGCAAGGGATGGTTTTTTTCACTAAGTACGGGTAGCATAGCGAATATTGGCAAATTTGCCAATTGGTACCGTTCACTACATTTTAACCTAAAATTGTATATTCAGATTTTAAAAAAATAATTCGTAAATGTATTAATGTATATAAAGGGGAAGGAGTGGATATGAAGCACTCATTGTTTATTAACCTAACAGTTATATTTTTATGACTACTGTTGATTCAGGCATGTTGTTGACATGCATTGAACATATACTAATTTTTTGCATGTTACCCTTTCCGCAACCCTGCAGGAGGAAGTTGGAAGTTCTTTTATTGCAATGAAACCGGCTTTTGTCGCCACACATGTGCTAGTCTTGCTAATATAGTTTTTTCAGAAAAGTCGCCAAGGGTGGCCGTTCAATGCATTTTAACTTAAAATACCTAATGTGCCATGATTATAAACAACATTAGAGTTAGCCTGCAAGGATAGTGAAGACCATATATATATATATATAAGGTGTGCTCGTGTTTCGCTTTTTGGAAAGGGGCTAGGAAAGAATTCTTTTGACGTCATTTTAGATCCGCCTTACTATGAGTTTTTGATCATTCTCATTGGCTGTATGTTTCAAGCATTGCTACTTAGGTTTTTGAAGCAAATTTTAACTGTTTTCTTTTAAATAAATTTATGATTAGTTAAAAACAAGAATTCTTGTTAAATTAAGTACTCCTTGACAATAGCGACAATTACTCTTAAAACGACTATCGAGAGCATTAGACACGCCCACAGACGGTTGAAGGTGGAGGAAGGCGTCACTATGACGTCAAAAGAATCCTTTCCCCCGCCCTCCATCAGCAAGAGCGAGTACCAGCACACCTTTCATATATAGTCTCCACTATCCTTGGTTAGCCTGTATGTGGATAAAAATTCTCTCATATTTTGTCATTGCCAATTATATGCAGCTCTTTGTTATACCACTCAAAATCTGGAATAAAAATAAAAGTTGTCAGGGCCAAGAGTAAAAATTAAGAGTGGAGTGCACAATCAATAATGTGTTGAAATGGTCACACTTGCCAATTTTTTTGAAAAAGCAATATTCGAAACTCTAAAACGTTCTTGGCGATAAAAGCCAATTTTGTTGGGTTTTTAGGGTGATCGGTCAATGCATTTTAACGGAATTTTGCTCGATGGAGAATAAATCGTCATCTATTGTCATTGGTATTCAATGCAATTCTGGAAATACATGCAGAATTTTCAGCCCTACTACCAGTCATGATTGTGCAAAATAAAGCATTTTGGTAAAGATGTCGATGATGGGGTGAATTGGCGCAGTTTTGAAAATCGGGTAACGATGGCGACGGCGTATCTCGCATGCCGACGTCTACCAGTAAAGCAACCCGATGCGCTCTGTTTACGTCACGAATGAAAGTGCAACGGTTAAAGCATGTATGCCTCCTTCTTTCGCGATTGGATTTTATTGGAAGGGAGAAACCAGATTATTCCGGGGTTGAATTTTAAAGTGCATCGCAAAAAACTTGTCATCGAAGCGGTTCGAACTCGTGTTCAGTGGTTTCGCTTATTTGATGAGTGGTCGCTTACGACTCTCGGCCATAATGTCTTCGGTGAAAGAGGAATGTTAACCTACACAACAAAATTCGAATTTATTTGAAAGAAAAACGTGTGGGATTGATAGTTATTTGTTTTTATTAAAATAATTTTAAATAAATATTTGCATTTTAAAAGATTTTTAACTAAATAACTAGTAGATTATCAATATTTTTTCTGTTTATGGTGCCTACTTCGAGCTCGCTGGGATACGAACACGTAATCTATGGCATGGGCGGTCGCTCATCTTTGGAGAAAATAAATTTTATTACCTATATATATAAAAATATTGGAATTTATTTAAATGAAAACCATGCCAGTAAAATATGTTTTAAAACATAATTATTATATGTAATTTTTTAATCACGAAAATTCGATCAAAATCCATTCGCTTTATATGGATTTCAATCGTATTTTTTATATGAAAAGCAGATATAGTTTTATTTCATTAAATCGAACTAGAGTACACAAAAGATCTGTTACAGATATCAAATAGAACGTTAAATTTCGAAAGCACTCTTAAGCGCACGCGCGTACCGCGCGCTAATGTCACAGGCTCCTGACGTCGATTTATGGTCCCGGGCAGTTGTGGTCTCCGGCCTTCGGCCTCCGACTACTCAGGATCACATCCATGACCCCCTTCGGGCAGTCGATCATGGTGCTTACAGACAATCCTTCGAGCAGTCGTTTGGGGCATTTCGAAAGCACTCTTAAGCGCACACGCGTACCGCGCGTTTAAAGTCACAGGCTCCTGCCGTCGATTTTGGGGTCTCTGGCCTTCGGCCTCCGACTACTCAGGATCACATCCATGACCCCCTTCGGGCAGTCGAACATGGTGCTTATAGGCAATCCTTCGGGCAGTCGTTTGGGGCATTTCGACGACACTCTTAAGCGCACGCGCATACCGCGCGCTAATGTCACAGGCTCCTGACGTCGATTTATGGTCCCGGGCAGTTGTGGTCTCCGGCCTTCGGCCTCCGACTACTCATGATTACATCCATGACCCCCTTAGGGCAGTCGATCATGGTGCTTACAGGCAATCCTTCGGGCAGTCGTTTGGGGCATTTCGACAGCACTCTTAAGCGCACGCGCGTACCGCGCGCTAATCCAGTTTTAAGCGCATTCATAACTAACTCTCAGGCAATAATCCCACTTTCTTGCACCATTCGATTGTACTCACATTATCATAACTCAAACTTCTGACATACATGTTTCGAACAAAAAAAACCACTTAATCTTTGAACCATACCGCATTTGCTAAGCATACCAACTGAAAATTAAGTGTACTTACCTCCAAAAATGTTAAAAAAAAAAATCTTTTATAATTAAATACTATTTAAAGTGTACCAAATAAAATTAGTTTTAAACTGCGCATAAAGAAAAATAAGCAAACTTTCAAAATAAAATATTTAATAAATAAATGTGGTAAGCTAAAATTGCGTATCAAAGCCGTTCCACGTAATCCAATGTCCTGACGCCTATTGAGGTTGCGTCGGGTGCCAGCTCAGGTGTTGTCGTCGTCATCTGACCATGGTTCAAAAATATGGGACATCGTTCCCGGGTCTTTCCTTCGAGATAGCCTCTAAACCGTCGCCAATAGTCCACTTTGCAGCTCTAGTGCGACGTTAATTAAACAAACCAAACCACGTAATCCAAACGTTCTAAACAAATTTATTTTCAATAGCTATCCTAACAATATAACATGTTACCAAAATTATAAAATATATTCACCAAACCCAATTTAAAATCGTTTGAACCAAACGCATAATTTACAAATATTCGAATTTAAATATTTGTAGCTTTTGAATAGTTCGCATAATCCTACAACCAATCAGAGTTCGTTAAACACTAAGAGTCATTTCTTTCAGAACGCGTTCGCACGCAATCCAAACGAACTCGGCGCAGGAAGAAAGTAAACAAGTAACCACATTTAGAAGTTTAGCGCCTTGGCGAGAAATTCACCCCATCTGCGACAATCGAGCCAGCATTTTTAGTAATCTTGCGTACAATCAGCCGTGTACCAGCTACTGCGATCTACCCGACGCCGAGAGTTATTTGATCGCTCTGACGAAGACGATAATATTCAGACCAATTGATCATGATCGGAAATGTTGGAACTGACCATGTACTCAATCATTCAATCAGAGCAACAATTAATGAAATTTAAAAATGCTGAAACTTCACAAATAAATGATATCGTATAAAAACCCATGCCATATCATCCATGCATCAAAACAAAATAAATCGGGAGTTGAGAAGTTTGCTCCTTCTTTCAGTAGGAAGAAACGTTCCCATTGACTATGTGTTGTGCCCTTCGAGCATGGATTCCTCATAGTAGAGAAATTATAAGGTTACAATCTCGCTAACATCAAAGTGAGGTCAATATGTATGTGTGAATTTACTTTTAAGGGGGTTAATTAAAAAACAGAAACAAAAGAGAGAGAAGAAGAACGATAATATTAATCGTTGTTTAATTTAAGAATTTACCTGGCGTGATCGTATAGTTTTAAACAAAAGTAAACACAAGACTAAAATTTGGTGACCAAATGAAAACAAATTTATTTAAAGCACTAAAATAATGGCGCACTTAAAAACCTTACAAATGCCAAACAAGTTAAAACTAAAAGAATTTAAAGGGGGAGGGTAAATTAAAAATAAAATAAACTAACTTCAGCAATTACGTCGAGAGAGATGCGACAGGAGGTCAAGGCGATACAAAATAAGCACAAAAGGAACATCGTTACTGCCATGAAGAAAATGTCCTAATGGGAGGTGGACGAAAGGGGGGTACTTAGCACATCCTTCGACGGAGAGTCAACTCCGATGTCAGCGATAGAGGCGGTCTATCATAGGGCGTCGGCCGGGGGTAGTCGTCCAGCAAAGGATCCAGTTCAGAGGTGGTTGGTGGATGGGATCTTCTCTGGGCGAGGATCACCGGCCTGACGAGTGACGAAAGAGACATCCAGGGCTGACATCATCTGAGGCAACAGCAGAGGAAGGGGTCATCCTTCTGGGCTACGTCGGTGGGTGGCGGGGGTTTATTGCATTTAACCCGGCAACATCTATTTGGACGGGTGGCTCTCGTGCATCAGTGGGTGGTGGCGACAGTTAAATTTGACTTAACCCCGAAAAAGGATCCAAACAGGCATCTCTTTGCTAAACCCGCAGGTTTTGAAGAAAGTGGCTCTAGGCCAGGGTTCGATAAAACCGTAGCTGCACTTCTGTGCGTGTTGGAGCTCTGAAAAATGCGTTAAAAGCATAGAAATGTAGTTAAAAGTCGTCGTCGAACAGTCCAGTCAAAAATCCCGATAAGCAGCGCGCTTCCGCATATATCGCCAAAACCTCGTTGCCAGATCCTTCAAAACAAGCACCTCAATTTCCCTCACAGCCAATCAGATAATTTAAAATACAACACCGGTTACAGTTAAACCGCTATTACAAACCAGAAAGTAATACGATCTCAAAATTACGAACCGAAAATAAAACAAAACCCACAAAACCACGAACTGAAATATGATACAGGGGGAATCGATGGGGGGGGGGGCCGATTTGGGGAGTAAAAGCAATGGAAAAAGACTCCAGACAGGGGTTATCACCCTATTTACAAATGAAAAAGCTCTTAGGGGGTTATGAAAAAGGGGGAAATCTAAGTTTGGGCTTAATGGAATGTGAAAGTTCCCAAATACAAGGTTTTACAATTAAATAGGATAAATCATTATTACATAAATTAATTAATACAATTAGGAGAGTCAAACTTAATTAAATATAAGAGTAATTAAAAATTAAACAATTATGGTTTTAACCATAACATATGGCCTCAGACACGTGTCTATTACGTCATCCATTCATAAATATTTTCTAGTTCATTCATAAAAATATCATATACTTCATGAATAACATATTTACTATTATTTCCAAATCACAAGTCAAACGCGAACGTTTTTTTATTCATAAATTTTGAAAGGAAGTCACGTGTCTGGTGCCATCAGGTCTGAAATGTTTGCATCCCGATGATGTCGTCATATTCGCTCTACTACAGTCCATTCATGCTCGAAGGTTGTGCCACACCAAGGATAGTGGATACTATATAGTATTAGAAGGTGTGTCGGCGGTGGCGGATTTAACGGGCGGCAAATGGACAGTTGCCGCCTGGGCCCCCTTGTCTTGGGTCCAGTTGGGGCCCCCTCGACTCCAAAAATTAGAAAAGGGAGGAAGAGAAATAATCGTTTCTTTTATTTTTTTAACATATTTTAATTTTACTAAACATTTCATTGAAATTATCTGTTTGGATTCCTTTATCCTTATGCATATGAGTAAACGGGTGCCCCTTCTTCAACCGGCCTGGGCCCACTCCTCTTTACAGGGCCCCATTATCGAATAGGTCCGTGCAAACAGCACTTGTACTTAAGGTTTCTGTTCAGCCCCCAAATCATCTACGACGCGGGGGCAGGTCTCTGCTTTTGTAAAAAGACCAAACGTGGGGCCTCTTACCAGACACAGGGCCCTGTGCGAAGGTAGCGAGAATCCATGAACTATGGATTCTCGCAGCTACCTTCTCTAGAACATGCTATTGAAACCATATTATGGATTGTTTCTTCTAGGCACAACCGCATAATTTCGTTAATCTTAAAATACTTCCTTATAAGTTGTTAAAACAAAATTATTCTAAAACAAAACCATATCCCATGTTTTCTATAATGGTTTTAAATTTATTGCTTTTGTTGGTCCGCGAAAACGCCTGCTCTTTGATTATTATCTAAATTTCTCGAAAAACAAGCGAGCGATTTATTTTCTTTTTGTGTGAATCAACCCATCACCTCAGACCCATTACGCAGACCAGTCGGCGCGTATCCCTCTTTTTATTTTTATTCTGAAAATAGATCAGACACCCTTTCTCTTCTCCAATGTAACTTTTTACATTAAAATGTTGTATTACGTAATCTATAGGCACCGAAAGTCTGAGCATATTTGGCCTCGTTTTATTAGTCTTTGTGATTTGCTGTTTCACAACCCCCCCCCCCCCCCCCCACTCCCAATAATGTGAAATCCTTCTTCCATTTCACAGCTTCTTATTTCAGAGTAAGTCGGTAATTTGAAGCAATATTTTTAATACTAATAACAAATGTAGGAGTGTTTTTTACATCAGCATATTTAACTGTTTTGCAAGTAAGTAAATATTTCTATATTCTAAAAATCAATTACCAATCATAACATCTTTCCTAATGAAATGGGCTTTTGTAATTATGTTAATCAATTGGCAGTGACTAATTAAAATGTTTATTTTAACATATACACCATAAAGTCAGTAACACTAAGAATGTTTATGTATAGAAACAAGTCGAAGTTAAGTTTAACCTTTAATAACATATAAATTAAATGAAATTTCAATGAAGCGAATTTGTATAAATACTAGGAAAATACGTTTCACATAAAGTTAAATTTTTAATAGTTTTATTGCATTAAAATTATATATTCAACAATTTATTATTTATTTCAGTTTTAGTAATGCTTTAGTTTATTTCTTAGTGCAGAGAATAATTTTACAGACTTTTATATTTATCTAATTAGCCTTAAATATAAATTTAATTAAAAAGTATATGATTTTAAGAATATTTAATAAAGGGCGTGCGCCTCTTATTAAATAAGAGGCGCAAGCCCCTTATTAAGCAATCTCCCCCCCCCCATAAACTGCCCCATTATAGTCTACTTTTTTGGGAGAGTACCTGTAATTGTAAATTTCTGATTACGCCTAATGAGAGCGTTCACTGCGTCACGCTACTTTGCATCTTTTTGTATCCCCCCCCCCCCCTCTGTCACGTACTTATAGTCTTACGTCACCCCAACCCATAGGCGTAGGAAGTAGGGGGGCTGGGGGTGCTCGAGCCCCCCCAGGAATTATTTTGAAGGGGCTCAGCCCCCCCCTAATATTATACTATTAAAAAAAATACTTAAAAAAACAAATTGTAGAAATAGAGAATTCCTACAAAGAGGCATTCGAAAGGAAGCATCCCTTATTTATTCTAAACGTGTTTTAAAGTGGGGGGAATTTGCTTTGAAAGCTACAACGCTAAAGCTTTAAAGAGTAATTTTAAGAACAATGTAAAAAATACGCTTTTAAATAAAAAAAATATTATTTGTGGACATTTTATAAATTATAATCGTATTTCCCATAATTTATTCCATTTTAAATAATAAACCATCAGATTCATGCACTATTTTCTAAACAGCTTATATAGTTGAAATGTCTTCTTTTAGAAAATTACATTCTGTTGAAGAAAGTTAAATAGAGACGAATTCCTCAAATCTGAAAAAATTCATGTTTTAGCGTACAATACGGACATTTGAAATGACTATTATTTCTGGTTACTTTATGTTCTAAAGCTGTCCAAACAAAAACTTATACAAGTTTATCACGTTTGTAAAAATGTAAAGCATTGATTGTTTTTTAATTGTTTAATAGCTCACAACTCCGTACTATATATTGTATAACAATATATATATTGAAAAAAAAATTCAGCCCCCCCTGAAAAAAAGAAGTTCCTACGCCACTGCCCCAACCTCTCTCTCTCCCATATGACGCCATGATCAGTTTTTGTTTTAAAATAACAGTTCTTAAAACTTCAACTCTGTTATTTTATAAAACAAATTATTAGAAAATTTGTGAATTTGAAAAAAGTGACTAAGTCAAAGTTTGTGCAAAATTTTTCATGTTTTGTCTAGAAAGTTTTCCTACGTTACATAACCACAACGACTCCTCCTCTATGCCAAGCATGAAAGACCCCCCCCCCCCCCCTTTCCCAAATATGCGTGACGTAATATTGAACGGCTTCCACTATGTATGAAATTTGGGCCCCCTCGAGGGTTTTGCCGCCTGGGACTTTTTCCTTAAATCCGCCACTGTGTGTCGGTTCCTGCGCTTTCTGACGGATGGCGGGGTAGGACATTTTTGACGTCATACTGACTTACCCCTTCGTACTCTGTGGGCGTGTCTAATGCCGGTGACAAGTGTTACACTTCAGTAGTGTCTTTATGGTTTCTTACAGTATTTTGTTATTTTTACAAATTTTTCTGGTTGACCATGCAATTTTTCGTCGTCCCAGACTTTTCTTTAATTCTCATCAGTTAATTTACAGACAAACAATTTGAAAATTATAAATAATTCATGATTTAAAATGCAATGTCAGGAGAAAAAAATTGCTCCAATATGATTCATCAAAATTTTGATAAGCGAAATAATTTTTTAATTTTAAATTATCGTATTGTGTTTCAGATTATTTTCAACAAAAGATTAGTGTAAAAAATATTCGCAACTTTAAACACTGTAATTAAACAAGCAAAAAATATTAACTACATATTTAAAAAAATTCCTGACGGCAAAATGTTTTTAAAACAAAGTTTGCCTGCTTCAAGCAACGAATTCGAAAAAAGTTGACTTTAACAGTTAAAAAAAAAAAAAAACATGATCACTTTATAAAAATCGTTTTATTATTTTACTCCAAAATCATCCATTCCAAATCGTTTGTAATTCCATTTGAGATTTAATATAGGAATTATTTTAGTGTGCAAATATATTTTCGTTAAGTTTGATGCTATCTATGCTAGGATACTTTTAAAAGCTAAGGTTTCTTGATTTGAGATATATTTTTGTATTGATTATTTGAGTATTATGTAGTCTAAAATGTATAAGTAAATTACGAACTATAAATTTATAGACAAATCTTTGAAGTACACATTGATTTTTAGTATAAATTTATTTCAATAATATTTGTACTTCTGAAATCTTAAATAATTTCAAGACATAACTTTAAAAAAATAAAATGTAAAGTAAAGAGTAGCATTGAAAAGAATATTTTCAAATGATAACAAACGTCTATTTGTTCGAAATAATTCTATTTAATACACGAATTTTTAATCAAAAACTTTTCGTATATTTAAATTCCGTGACAGATAAAAAATCCTGTTGAAAGTGTTTGAATAACCTGCAATCGAACTATTTTAGAAATCAAGTTTTATATTCAATATAGCAAGTATTGTCCGTGTGGTTTTGTCAAATAAAAAAATGGCGACCTTTTCTTGTTTTCACGTGGAAAGAAATTGGAAAGACAGCTACTTTATTAACCCAGAAAAAAGCTTACTGAAATACAAACAATCTTCCATCGAAACAAACAGCCAATGAGAACGATTAGAAAACTCAGAGTGACGTCAAAAATGTCCTTCACTGCCCACCTTCTAAAAGAGCTGGAATCAACACACCTTCTAATAGTATCCACTATCCTTGGTGCCAAACGATGTTTATGTATAGTTAGAAAACAAATCGAGAGTTGAGAAGTTTGCTCCTTCTCCCAGTAGGAAGAAACATTGATCACCGCTAATTTGCGAAAAAAAATCACGTGCCTGCGAAATATGGTAGTGTGAGCAATTATATGAAGAAAAAAAAATGCGAACATTTTCTCCGCAAACATTTATATTTGCCACTTTTCATATAACTCAGGATCTTTCTAATGATTATTCTTGAGGTATTAGGTAAAATTAATCCTAAACGTTTTATAAATATACCGAAGTACGTACCAAATATAAAATAACAGGAATATACTAAAAATAAAACACTTTATTTTACAACGCAAAAATGCTTAAAATAAAATAAGCATATATTTCTAAAAAGTTTATCTAAAAAAAAAAAATTTAATTAAAAATTTAATATTTTTATATCCATTATTAAATAATAATTAATATTCAATTTATTCAAAACATTGCACATTAAAAGAAGATAACTAAAGTAAATTAAAAAGCGTGGCTCTTATAACTGTAAAAAGTATTTGTAAAAAAAGTGAGCACGAAAGGTGGAGGGAGTAGAAAAATAACAGAACGCAATAAATGAATGATCCTTTTGTTTTTTCAACCTTTAATCAAATCATTGGCATGCTAGGTTCATGATCAGAAGGAAGTTGTTTATCTTATCAACCAATTTCCTTACCCATGCAAACCTGGCATACATAATGTTTATATTTGTCCACTTACGTACCTTTTATCATGTGTTATTTAGTTAACTTTTTTGTTTAATCTTGATTATTAAATTCAATTCCATTTTTCTTATGTATATGTAAACATATAGCAGTCAAAATGCTTCGTTTTTATGTGTCCATGTTCTGCTATATCCATATTCGCAAAATCTTTATATAAATTTCTCTTACGCGGTGATTGAAAAACGCAGTTTTTTTGTAAGCGGAGGGCAACAGTTAGTTTGTTTACGAAATTCTGTTACGCCCGCATTTTTATTTTGCCATTATGTAAGCCAATTTGACGATTAGCCCCTTCAATTCATTAGTAAATAATTATTTTGTTGATGCCAGCTTAAATTAGGAAGAATATAAACCCTATTGCATTAAAAATAGGAGTTTTGAAAAACGCTTTTCTAAACTTTACATGAGCGAACATTGAGGTGGCGCTATCTGTTGGCAATTTTGAAAACTAGATTTCTATGAACTTCATTTTTATGACGTATTAACTTAGTAACATACACACTTCTGGTAGGCAAGAGTATGGTAAGCTTAACGTCAATTATGCCAAAATAAACTAACAATAATGTTATAAATTAAACTAAAACGCAGGAAAGGTGTGAAAATAACGTGGAAAATAATAAATAATGGTAGAAATAAAATAATAAATAATGCCTTGCCAGTGGTTCCATTGTTTTCATTTGTAGTTTAAAAGAAATTAAATGATTTTATATTGATTTATATGGCGAAAAAATGTATAGATGCCAAGATGAATTATAATTTAAATTTACAGTTTCAATGTTTAAAGTTTTTGGTAATATAATTAAAAAAAAGTATTGTTACTAGGACACATTGTTATTGTGTCCTACCTATTAGCGAGCGAAGCGAGAAGTGGTTTGCGGAGCAAACCTATGAGGATTGCGTAGCAATTCTCCGGGGCTTGGCGGAGCGTTAGCGGAGCAGGGGGCGGAGCCTCCTAGTTAATAAATAAAATAACAGGAATAAAAAGCACAAAGTGTTGTATTACTGAATACAATTCAACTTTTTGAACCGAAGGAATTGTCATTGTTTACTATTTCCTATTCCTTTTTTTTTTTTACGATTAACGCAAATATGCGTATTAGTCGGCAGATATTGTAAGTAATAGTTATAAAAAGAATAAAATATATTATTTACTTGATTTTAAATAAAAAAGAAACCTGATTATCCAAAGCTTTTTTAATTTCACTGCGATTAAAAAATCTGATGTTTATTGCAAAATAAAGCAGTTACTTAAGCAGTGAACAGCGTAATAAAATGAATAATTAGTTGATTGCTAAATTTATGAGACAGAAAACCCATTTTCCATAACGTAATAAAATAATTTAAACACAAACAGTTCCTTGAAAAATTGAGTCAGACTAACCCACACACAAAAACAAGCGAACTTTACAACGATATGACAAGTCAGTCAGACGATATAAAAAAAAATTCTAAATCAGAGAAAGACAGCACATCATTCATGTGACTGATTCGTGAACTCATTATTTATAAAAATGTGCTACACTTTGAGAGATGACCGGTGCTCAATCGTTTTATTTATTTAATTTATTATTTTAGTTCTTTGTTTTTGGCGGTACGTTTTTGATGCCAATATGATCCGAATGAAAACATCACCAAATGGGTCGTATAAACTATCTAAGGCAAATTAAAAAATGAATATTTGAAAATTTATTTTTAATAGAAATATTGTCAGTAAATAGTGAAACAGGAATTTTTTTATTTATATTTTACAATTATTTGAAATTCTAGTATGACAAGTTATAAAACAAACCAATTCGAATGCATTTTTCCTCTGACATAGTACGCGAAGACGGATGACAAAAGACTCCGGTCGTCAATCGATACCCAAAAACCTTCGCCAAACATGCTAATTTACTTCCAATTGGAAGAATGCGATATTTCCTTCTTTTATATTTTATTGTATCATCAAAATTAAAACTAAATAATGTGAAATTAAATGCGTTTTTTGTCACTGCAGGATTAATTTTCATGCTACAAAAATATGCAACTTTTAAAAAATATATAAGCTTTCTATGCCAATTAGCATTTAAGCAACATCCCCAGGTATTTATAATTTTATTTTCAATGCATTATTTTCATTGATATCATATTACAAGGCTAATATTAATACAGGCTTTTCAATCACTAATTTTTAAGGATTTTTATGCTAAAAAAACATTTTACAAAAACATCAGTTTACATAGTCGCGATAGCATGTAAAACCACAAATATAAAAATTAAAAAGTCTTAATTTTCGGTATCTCGTAAACTACTCAAAGTATTGAATAAATTTAGATTTTAAGCAAGTACATGTTTTACTCTGGGCATAAAGAGACGATATTCGACCGGCTACGCTAACTAAAAAAGTCGAGCAGTTATTACTTAACAAATTGACCACGAACAAAGCCAAGCCACATTGCTAGGCTAGCAGTGGCGGCGATTGGGTGGCAAAAGTGGGGGGGGGGGGGGGTGGTAATAAAAATATGGACCACCAAAACAATGAATATTGCGTATTTATATTTAGTCTTTGTTTTGAATTATTTAAAGAAATGATACTATCTTAAAATAGGTACGAGTCGCCCAGGTCGATTATTAACCCATTTCCGATTATTTCCCCCCACCCCATTTTTTTTATGGCAGAATACGGACTGTTGCAAAGAATCTAATTAATATACTTATTGACCTAAAAAGGGATAGGTATCCTTTCCATTTGTGTCAGTGTTGAAAAGAAATGAGGAAAATTTTATTTTCTCACCCTTCCAATTCCCAGGAAAAATTTCTGCAGTATTTGCAATTCTACATTTGTAGTGCGACTTTTGGGACCCTGAGAAAAATACTTACAGTTTCAAACTGTATAATAGTGCAGGCACGTAGGTATAGATTTTATGGTGGTTCAGTGGAATCCTTAACCCCACAAAATCCTCACCCAACCCGCCACCAAATCTATAAAAAAAAAAAAAAAGTCTCAAAAAATTTGTTAATTTTCATTAGTAAAAAAAAAAAAATACATATAGGTCGAATCTATAACCTCTCGACTTGGCGCGCGTTGGCGGTTTTAATTTAAAATTTCTGGCGGTTTCATTTTTGAGGTTTTTTTTTGAGTTTTGGTGAGCGCGCTGGGCAGTCGGTTAAAAAGAAATACGTTGGCATTTGAATATCGAGGCAACAACAGTTGTCACTGTCATTAACTACTTTTAATAGTTGTAAATAATTATGTATATTTTTTAAATTAGAGAACAAATTTAAAGTTTGAGAATCCTTATAATATATGTATGGGAACGATTAGTTAGATAATTTATAGATCTAATAAGCGTTTTAGTTGACCAAAAAAGTAAAAAATAATATAAAGGTTACATGAGCTAAGGAAATGTGGGAGTCAAAAGACTCGACATTGCATGGTATTGTGCAACACAATCGACACTGCTATTTTTAAATTAAACATTAAATACACATAATTTAAATCAAAAGAAATTATTTACTTATTACCAATAAATATTAACTTCCAA
The DNA here is from genome assembly GCA_963932185.1 of Troglohyphantes excavatus. Taxonomy (NCBI): domain Eukaryota; kingdom Metazoa; phylum Arthropoda; class Arachnida; order Araneae; family Linyphiidae; genus Troglohyphantes; species Troglohyphantes excavatus. The sequence continues at coordinate 77,373,162 of OZ010667.1, read as the reverse complement.
TAATTATATTTAAATTGTAAAGGTAATTTTAATTCAAAGATATAAAATAAACAAGAAATTTACCAACTTAACGGCGCCAGGTGTTGTGCTTGTTATCTGACCATGGTTCAAAAATATGAGGCATTGTTCACGGGTATTTCCTTCAAGATGGGCCCCGAACCGTCGCCAATAATACAATATGCTGTAAAGCAGCGACGTCCAATGCAGTGTCCGTTCAGAGGTCTAATTTAAGTTTAAGGCAAGTTGGGCGATCTAACCTTCCCTCGCTTGCATTTGCTATTTACCACAAATCACAAACAGTAATAAAACAAGATTTATCACCCTTATAACGTCAAAAATGCTCAGACGTTCGGCGCCTATAGATTGCGCAATACTAGATTTTAATGTAAGAAGTTGCATACAGTCGCTTGATAAAAAAAAGGTGACTGATTTTAAACTATATTTAGTGTTAAATAAAAAAGGCGTACTAGCCGAATGGTCTGGGTTGATTCTATGGTCCTGGATTTAAGTCAAAGAGGAAATTACAAAGTTAGATAATGATCAAAGAGCAGGTGCTGGGTGTTTTCGTGGGCCAATAAATTTAAAACTATTATAGAAAACATGGGTGATGGTTTTGCTTTAGAATAAACTGGCAACTTATAATGAAGTATTTTAAGGTTAACAAAATGAAGTGGTCTTTGCTCGAACAGCTACACCACAATATGTTTTCCATAGCATGTTTTGGAGCATCTTGTTTATACGATCCCGTTTGACGATATTTTCCCTTTGTTATCTTTATTTTTATTTCAAATTAAACCTAACATGACGTCATCGGGTTTCTGACCCAATTTCCCCATGCTCACAGAGGGGGTGTCGAGATAGAATATCCCCCCCCCCACCCCGCCATAAAAAAATCTCTATTTTTATGATTTTTACAGAAATTCGGTTTTTAATTTTTTTTTTATTTGACTAAAAATGGGATGGGTTTGACCCCCCCTCCCCTCCCTTACTTACGTGCCTGTGGTAGTGGGAGGAAGTTGGGGTTCAAAATGTTTCCTTTATTCGGCAATGCAGTAAAACAATTGATTTGTAACTTAGTTTTAAAAAAGTGCGGGGGCAATATCCAAAAAAAATGCAGGGGCAACCGCCTCCCCCCCTTGCCCCCCCCCCCCGAATCGCCGCCACTGCCAGCTAGTATTTAATAAATCAGCAGGCGATATTGTTTTATACTTGAAAAGATACGGAATTAAATCTAGTTCTTTTGTTGAACCCGCTGACGGCGTCACGTGAGTAGAGTCTATAAAAATAATAAAAAGAGTAAATATTTTTGAAAATGTAATTCACTTTACTTAAAGCAATCTTTTCTTCAACAAATATGGCGGACCCCAAATATGACGCCCCAATTTCATTCCTACCTCAAAACATGAGCTTGTCACATGATGACTCTACTCTCTAGTAACGGGATCCTGTAATAAAAGACTACAGCAGTTCCTTCGACCTCCTCCTTCTGTTGCAGGTGGGACGAGGCAGGTGGAGTGCGGCGAGCGTGCTGCGTGCGGGAGGTGGCGCGAGTGCGGGGCGGAGGCGGGGGGTGCAGCCGTGTGCAGCTGCCGCAAGCGATGCGGCGGCGGGGGCGGAAGAAGGCGGCGGCGGGCAGTGTGCGGCACGGACGGGCGGCTGTACGACGGCCACTGTCAGCTGCACAGGGAGGCGTGCCTCACGGAAACCGCCATCGCCGTTGACCACGGCAGGAATTGCCTCCGGAAAAGAGGAGGTTCGTGTGATGTGTTCTCTCTTTTACTTCCCCCCCTCGAGTGTCCAAGGGATTGCGAAACTGTAGACTGTTGTCTTTCGAAAGAAGAATCAGCTGATTTCTTGCTTATTTTCATAATAGACCATTTCAACTAATAACTTTAACACAAAAATATTCACACAAGTGTCCTATAACGTAGATGATTGTACGAATTTAAAAATGGTTTCAAAATCTGCTTTACCAAACCAATGAAAATGTTTGCTGCTCAAAGTACGTATTCGGCCCGATGTGTTCCTGCTGAGGAAGACTAAGAAAAATAAACACTCCCCCACCCCCACCCTCGACAGTATTCTAGATGCAAGTCATTTCTTCTGTTGCCTTCGAATACTTTTAGAAAATTAAGTCAGAAAAGGAAATTTTATGATTGTTGGTGCACTAACAGGAAAGTCAGATGTTATTTCGTTTTGTGCATTCCATACAAACTTAATAACTTTAAAACTATCAGATATATTGAAATAAGCAATACGCGGTTTAAAAGAGGAAGAATGATCGGAAATTGTGACACCTTGAACGTGTCCCCACAAAATAATCGTCAATTAGAGTATAAAAAATTACTTCTTCTCTGGACTGCAAATTCACCACAACTCGAAATTTCAAACCTGTAGGAAGTTGTGTGAGACGTAGTTCAAAATATATCAACGAGCATAAAAAATACTAATGTTAAATGACAAAATATCTTAAAAAATAGAGGGTGTCAAAGTGTTGGATTTAAAAATAAAAATGTCTTTAAAATTTCCAAAGGGTCTAAATACTATATTCAAAAATAATGGTAAATGCCTGTTGTTACAAAAGAATAGACGAAGAAATGCCAAACAAGCTCTGCAACTGCAGCAGAAGAAATGCAGAGGATGAGGCAGTAGGGACCAGTTGAGAACTCGTTCTTCCACCAAACACGAAGCTTCCACCATTTTTAATGCATGTTATAAAAATATTATACTATTCATAAAAAAAAAATGTGTAGATTTATTTAAAAGTACATTTTACCTAATTTGGTGTCTCGAAAGACAAAAAGCGCAAAGCTGTTTAAAATTCTCAAAGCTTATAAGCATATGTTCATTATTTTATACAGAATAATTGTCCTTATGCATGGCGTATCGCATACATACTGCATATATTTATTTGTTAAAAAAAAATAACATCCACTATGTTTAAACTAAAACCACAAAAACTTTTTATATTTTTAGATTACATATTTTTTTCAAAGTAATTCGTAACCTATTTCTTATGCACGTATAAAAGTATTTGATACTTGAAAATGCTTTGTTCGTTCTCTCTGTACTTTATGTTAAATCCCAAACAACCTGAAAATGTGGAATGAGGCCGGTCCCGTAAATTTACAGTTCAGTATAATCATAAGGACCATAGGAGCATGCACAGTACTGCGTGAGAATGTCTCAACAGGGAGTAAAAAACCCCACGACAGTGTGTTTAAAGAAGGTATGTCGAGCGCTCAGATCCAACACCACGTGAACACCACGTGATGCGACCTTAGACGTGGTTTTTGGTATGATTCGCGTGTTTCGCGGTGAAAACTGTTATTTCATTTGTCGATATTGCAGTGTCATTTTACGTTCGATTGTATCGCTTGTTTCTTTCAGCTATCAAAATGAAAACAAAGATTATTTTGCATTTGTAAAGGTTTTTTTGATTAAAATGTTTCAATAATGTCTTTTTGTCGCTATGCATCATTGAGGATCTTATTTTCAAAAGGAACCGTCGATTAGAATTGAAGTAACAGTGGTTAAACACGCCAGTGTATGTTCGATTTGTTAATCATTTTTCCGTCCTAGATCAAAGGAAAGGTCCAAAGATCAAAGGAAGGAGTGGTCAATCTGGTCGATTCCCATTTTTCCTCTCACAATGGTAGATAATTTATTCTCACCCATTTGATATACTAAACATCTAATAAAATTTAAATTAAATTGTTGATTTAAATAATTGACTTTATTGATATTAAATTGTTGACTTTAAATAGATTAAAGCCAAATGGGGGATGGGAGGCGCTCACACTTCGATACTTCAAAGATTTTTAATTGAATGCTCCGCCCTTTTATTTGTAGTCAATTTAGAAACATAATAATTTTTGAATACATTTAATTCTATTTTTGCAAATAATTTATACCACACCATAAGTTATATATCATAAGTTATATATCATAAGTTATATATTATATGAGAAAGAGATTTCTTAGCGCGGTGCCCAGATATATAGTTATTAAATTATTTTGAACCCCAAATTATTTTGCAAGTAATTTTCAACAAAGATGTCATTTGCACTTTTTTTCTGTGACTCACTGTTTTAAGACACTAGACGAGAATTAAGTTGTTATCAAACTCTTATGTAGTATGAAAGTTTAAGAAATTGCTTAGATATGATAGTTTTTTGCCCTTACATTTGTTCAAAACGTCTATTTTTATCTTATACACGTATATTTTAATGAAAATTTAAAGTTTTGAAGAAAAATTGATAAATGCAATTCAAGATTTCGTTATTTATAAAAATTAAAAGCCTTTTCAGTTTGAGTATTTATATCTCATATTTTTCTGTTTTTGTAAAGGAAGTTTTAAATGCCGCGTCTATTCACTGCCACACGCAGAAGGAGTGACATGTCCTCAGGGCTGTGGTTACTTCCTTCACGCTTCGAAAAGCAAAGTGTTAATCTAAAACTCTATAGTACATAATAATAAAAGACATATGTTTACAATGTGTAGCAACCAGGTTTTATTATCGAATTTTAAATGTGGTGATTGGGGGTTAAGAAAATCTGCCTTCTTTGATGCGTAAACTATTCTTTGAGGACATGCAGTGCATTTGCAAAAGGCATCAATAGTCATCTGAGTTACATTATAGCAAGTCCTTTTTAGAAGGTAATATTTTTAAATGGGCAAATGTTCTTTAACTCTATTCGAATAAACACTGTACATGAATAGGAACCGGTCTTAAGTATTAATGTAAACTCGGATATGCGCAGACGCCAAAGTTAAGTGCGTCTTGTCTTTTAGAATAGATTTATTTTATGTGTACTGTATACCAATTTAATTAAATGGGATTAATCATCACCAGAAAATTGTTTAATTCGCGAGTCTAGATTGCTAATATGATATATAACTTATGGTGTGGTATACCTTATTTGCAACAATTCTTTCATAAAATTAGCTTTAGTTTAGCATCATTGTTTCCTGCAGAAGCCGCTATTCAATTTCACTCTTTTAGAATGTATCATTAAATCCAAAATTTAGACGGCAAATGAACTGAGAATAATTGACTAGGTATGGAAATTAGCACAAATGTGTTGATTCTCATCCCAACAAATAAAGAACCAGCACCTTCTGCAAATATCAATTCCGCAAATATCTTAAGGGTGGCAAAAAGGTTATAGTCGCAGAAAATCTGGACTAAAATGCTCAATATATTTCATTTCAAAAAGGTATTATAAATTTTTGGTTATTGACAAAATAGAGTAGGATATTGATTGTATTAATACTATTAATTTTAAAAGGACAGTATTAAAAGACATGAAAGAAATCATCACTTTTTTAAAAATATTTTAGTCAGTGTTTAGGTAGCAAATTTATGGAGAACGATATTTATGGAGAACGTACTCATTAAACAACAGATGGTCTTGATTCCGAAAAGGTGAATGCGATTGTTTTAAGAAGTACAGGTTAAGTAATTAATATATAATCAGGATTTTACTACATTGGCGGCTCGTGAACTACAGCAAGTACAGCCAGGCTGCACCTAAATTTATTAGTGTATTTTAAAACTAAAATCAGATATTTTACTAATTTTCTTAAATAAAGATTATAATTAAAAATTAAATTTCTACGGTAATTAAGCAAAATCTTTGATAAATATCAAACATGTTGCCGTACTGCACAATTCAGGAGAGAAAAAAACCCCATTCAATCAAAAATGCAGCCAAAAAGCGAAGTTCGAAATCGGCTGCATCGTTGCCATGACAACATCTACGTAGTAGGGAAATTCCATCCCCTCCCCCTGCTAATGCACTGCATCTATGGTGCGGTACACACCGAAAGAAATTTTCAGATTTGGGCTGCACTTGGTATTCGATAAGCTGATTGGCTCGTGCGTGAATCGCGGGGATGGGTGGGGGAACCGAGAATTTCCGAGAATCTCCCCAAACGGAAATAGTTTTCGTGATACATTTGCTGTGTGCTGTTGTTTCGTTATTTAAGTTAAAATTAATATTGACCGATTCGTCTGTTTAAAAGAAAGGAGAATTGCTTTAATTTTCAAAAAATAAGTAAGTGTTTTATATTTTTTTCACATGTTATCATTTTGTATAAATTAAAAAGAAACTTTGATTTGAGTAGTAAATTATAAAAAAAAATTCCGTTCTTGTATGGTTGTGCAAAATTAGGATGGTAGGGGGGGGGGGGGGGGGGGAGATTCACATAATTTCGGCTGCACTAATATTTTCGACCACCGGCCGCCACTGTTTTACTATATTCCATACAAATTATTTCAAATTAATATATTATGCTTATATATACTAGTTCAATTTTACTTACAGATGTTTTTTAACAAACTTAAGGGTAAAAAACTGTCGAATCTAAGCGGTTTCTTGATTTTTCATGCTAATTAAGGGTTTAATACCTACTTAATTCTCCTCTAGCGTCTGAACGGTGAGTCACAGAAAAAAAAGTGTAAATGACATTTTTGTTGGAAATCACTTGAAAAATAATTTTGTAGTTGAACTTTTTTCTCTATAATTTATACCTAGGGATATAATTACCAAAACTGGTTTTGGACGCCATTGTTTCAAGATGGCGGCCAACGCCAAGGTGGTGCAAAATTAATGTATCGTACAGGACACTTTTTAAAACAGACTAAAATTGTTTCCAGCTTTCCCGAATTTTTTTCCAAATTGACCCTTTTTTCATGCTTTGCGGACTGAACCAAAGACATTTTCTGAAAATTGGTGTCAAGGGCACGCTTTTGTCCGTGTAAGTATTGCGTCATACCCGGTATCTCACCGACAGTTTCAAGCGCATGAATGTACCTAATGTCACAAACTCCGGGCAATTGTGGACTTCGGTCTCCAACTACTCAGGATAGCAGCTGTTACCCCTGTCGGTCGAGGAGTCGATTATGGTGCTTACAGGCAAACCTTCGAGCAGTCGATTATGGCATCACGCACTCAAATGCTTTGCCTTGTAAAGAGCAATGTGTGCCAAACTACTATGTTCACGCACACAAAAGTAATTTTATTTTCTCACTTAAGTTGAGTTGTAACCTAAATTTTATTTGTAAAGAAATGATCAATAAAAAACATAAATATATGAAGGACAGAAAATATCCTCTTGTATGTGTGTTATGCAATATATGAACGATATCGCACGATCCTGCCAAATATATCGACTCCCATTTTTAACGGGAAAACGTATTACATAGGTGGCGTTGTTGAACCGGTTCATTTCGATTATATTGTAACAATTTTATTGAAAGCAGGACAAGGGTACGAGAAGTGTCGATATTCTACTTCTACGCTACTCTTAATCTTTTTTTTTTTTTAAAGGTGTGAAGTCCGTTTTGGGTTCCGTGGGCAACAACACCGATCTGTGCTCGTCGTTGAATGGGACCAGTCTCTAACAATTGTTCTCACATGCATTCCCATGCACATGTCGTCTAGTATTAAAAGGGGAACATGTTTTTGAGTGAATTGCTGATGCGGATTGTTTTTAAGTTAAATAATACTAGTCACTAAAAAGTTAAAAATAATAAAGATAATTTTGAAAAACAACCTTTTTTTTATATTAAATGTATTCAAAAATTATTATGTTTCTAAATTGTCTACAAATAAAAGGGAGGAGCATTCAATTAAAAATCTTTGAAGTATCGAAGTGTGAGCGCCTCCCATCCCCCATTTGGCTTTAATCTATTTAAAGTCAACAATTTAATATCAATAAAGTCAATTATTTAAATCAACAATTTAATTTAAATTTTATTAGATGTTTAGTATATCAAAAAGATGCTATACTGGTGTAGTAAAGCAAGTTTTTCTCTATAATTTATACCTAGGGATATAATTACAAAAACTGATTTTGGACGCCATTTTTTCAAGATGGCGGCCAACGCCAAGGTGCTGCAGGGGTGAAAAATTAATATATCGTACATGACACTTTTTAGAATAGATTAAAATTGTTTCCAGCTTTCACGGATTTTTTCCGAATTGAACCGTTTGCTGACTGGAATACTCCTGCATTGCGTTAAACAATATATGGACCCCTCGTACTGTCTCACCAATTTCACCGTTGCAGAATTTACTTTCATTCGTTAAAAAATACTTCGTCCTCCTTTCAGATTCGATTGAAACGACAACGGTCGCTGCGGAGGACGCTGCGATGACGGAGGAGTCCACCTCCACTCGACCTCCGCATCAGCAGCAGCGGGGTTCGTGCGGCCGCCAGGACTACGACCTCCTGAAAGAGAACCTCGTGCTCTTCAATGGCGCCAAGCTCTCGGACACCGCCAAGAGACCGGGTAAATACAATATGCACGGACACCCGAGACATCTCGTTTGTTTGTATGTTCGTCCAGGACGGACATTTCTCTTAAGTGATGAGTGAAATGTGTAAGGTAAGCTGCGCACTGGCAACAATCAAATCGCGACTTTTATCAAATGAGCAACTAAAAAAATCACACGCCAACTGAGAACGATTATTTAATTGCATCCATCTCAGAGCTGCCACGCCTTAGATTTTGGAATAGTCAAACTGAAAGGGAAAAATCGCCTAACTCTTCGTCCTTACATACAAAATCTCCAAACTGTCGATTATTTATCAATATTATTAGAGCGGTACAAAGTGCAAAGATATTTCATGCAAACAAAAATTGCTCATTGCGACTGGAAACAATTATATTAATTTTGAACTTTCATTAGTAATTCAATGTGCTTATATTAAAATGTATATGTGCTGTATTCATATATTTAAAAATGATTTTTTATAAATTCGCTGATTCACATTTTTCGTTCGCTTTCGAAAACAGAATTCCCTGAACGTAAACAACTGACACGTGTGCATTTTCGACCAATGAAATAAGTCGTTATATTTTTCGAAGTTACAACCTCGGATTAACCACGGTTTCTCCAGTCGAGAGCGGATGTTGTGAATGAGGTTCCGATGAAATCCCCCGATTTCCTTCAATCCCCGGTTTTCGTAATCCACGGTAAGTCGCTGGATGTTCCAGAACTTGTGAATATGGGGGTAAGGAAGCTTTGAAAAATAATTAGTTAACTTTTGTCTGTGTGAAATTTTGAATTTTTCGACCGTTCTAGGGGGCAAACTTTTTCCTAGGACGGGCACGATGAGACTAAGACGGGGGGGGGGGGGGGGCCTGATCCCTATCTAGCTATGGGCCTGCATCGGAGTACCCTAATAACAATGTACTTACCTATATAGTTTAAGTTTAAAAAATGTGGCTTTTGCAAGAAATGTCAATCCTTGTACTGTTGATATTTGACTCTGTTGACTACTGAGTTTGCCGACCACTGGTGTAGAGGAACGTAGGCCTCGACCATGTTGTCCATTAATCCTCCGTATCTTTGTATTACGTGAGGGGTGAGGAGGAATGAGTCATATCAAGGGCATACTCTGGCATGTTTAACCACTATAACTTCAGTTTTAATCGACGGATCGTTATGAAAGCGAACTTAAAATCTAAGAAAACGACAAGTTTTGACTAGCTGACAATTTAGACTGTTTGTGTGAAAATTATGTGGAGTGGGAAGTGTCGAATCAAATGTAGACAAGTGTGGCAAAGTGTGGCAGCATGCAAATAGAGCAGCTCAAGATGAGCAAAATGATACCTAGAACTATACATTTATGACAAGTGCAATTTGTATTGCCAATTTTTAATGAATCCTACTACATAATTTAATTTTTTACTACTGCCAGCAGATAAAGTGATTGTTATATTGAATATAAGACTTTTAATGATATCTTTGGTGCATAAATATGTTATATTTCTTAAAATTTGCTTGCTGTTGAATTTATATTAGCTTTTTTAAATAATAATTTGTGTTATCAATACTTATATATAAGAATGGAGTGTCTGTCTGTGGAATCGAACAAAACCCCTCATTTTGAGTTTTCTTCACGAATTAAGATATGCTGATTCAGAAAATCACATTAGAATTTTTTGTCTGTCTGTCTGTCCGTCCGTCCGTCTGTCCGGCTGTTCGTTCGTTGTATATTAGAAATTATGGTATTCTCCAGTCTAATGAGAACTAGTTTCAGCATTTAAGTATATCAGCAATTTATATCAGCAATTTGGAAATATTTCAAAGTTACATTTTCAAATCCATAGTATAGTACAGTTTCGTTTGTTTCAAAATCAGTATGAATATGAACAGTTTATTAAAGAACTGTTAAGAGAAAATGTTTTCGTAAACAAACCCTGATGGACCTAACCGGATATCTGATATCCGGCAAAAGCACTATCTGGTTCATCCCTAATTAAAATTAGGGATGAATCGGATAGTGGTTTTGCTGGATACCGGTTTTTTTTTTACAAAAAGATATTCTCTTAACAGTTCTTTAATAAACTGTTCATATTCATACTGTTTTTGAAACGACCGGTCCTATACTGTACGATGCGTTTGGAAATGTAAATTTGAAATATTTCCAAATTGCTTATCTAAATTGCACTATATTTAAATGCTAAAACTAGATCTTACTAAACTGGAGAGTAAATCAATTTTTAATATACAATAAATATACCGAGTAATATATAATAAATATACAGAGTAATATATAATAAATATACAGAGTAATATATAATAAATATACAGAGTAATATATAATAAATATACAGAGTAATATATAATAAATATACAGAGTAATATATAATAAATATACAGAGTAATATATAATAAATATACAGGGATGTAGCTATGCACCCTACACACCACCACGCTTGTAGATTGCTCAAACTCGATGATACTCTAAAATAGTTAGTAGCTGGTTCCGAATGACTGCAGCCTATCTTCCTTACTATCTATTCTTTGTGACCCACTGTGTCTGAAATGCACCTGGTCAGGTTTTTTAACGAGAAAGTTATCATACCCGCCTGAATAGCCAGAGAAAAATTCAAGGGAGAATCTGCAGAATACATTGGTAGTATTTTCAGGAAAATACTTAAAACGAGAATAGATGAATAACAACAAAAAACTGTCGTTTTATTCATCCGGATATCCGGCAATTTGTTTCCGGATATCGGATAATTACCGGATAAAACCTTTGCGAATTGACTATTCGCTCATTTACTAATAGTGTGTAACATATTTGCATGTGCTAAGCAGTATGAATGCTCCCATAATATAAGATTTTAGCACTTATGGACTTCAACAGTAAAACAACTAAGAGGGTTCATAGTCAAAGAACCTAAAACTTTACGAAGATATCTTAGGCTATGATTTACTGCAGTACACTATGGAACAATTCATTGTAATTTTGTGTTTTACAATGCAAATATTTCTTCAGCAATGTTTGGTTAGATATTGTAATACGTTGAACGTTCAACATACACCATGCAACACTATAAATTGCAAACAATTTTCATGGCAACATAATCTTTTTTCCTGTTTTTCGATTTAAATTTAGGAAATGGGACAATTCTGAGATAAACAGTTTGTTTCTTGAAATACCTACTCTAGTAATCCCATCGAAGGCCAAAGACAAAATAAGTGCGCACTTAATTTAGTCTGTTAATTCTGTTGTTCAGAATCATTTAACAAACAGTTCTTACAGCAAATAGGTAAATTTGCTGAAATAATAATTTAGAGTTTTCTTTGAGTATTGCGTAGTGGATAGAAAGTAAACAGAAAACATACGTTTTATATTTCCATAGCAATATTCTAGCTCCACACAATTCTTTGCACTGTAAATTTAAATGAGTGTGGAAAATTTTACAATTCCACGGTACTGTTTGTCAAACAGGTACCATGCGAAGGTCCACTTTTGGCACTGAAGTTGAACAATTCCTGTAAATTACTATTCTTGAACATGCGAAAAAAAATTAGGATTTTAAATTAAAATTAAACACGATAATAGTTCTTTGCAAAAACGTAAACATTGCAATCCAAACAACGTTCCATTGCCGCTAACTAATCAAGTTTTAGTATTGCTTTGGCGATATTAGTATTTTTTGGCGACAATTGATAATCACATGCTATTTTTATATAAAAAAAAACTTTTCATTTTTAATGATATTATTTTAATCAGGGGTCATTCGACTGAGTACTCTAAATCTTCGACGCGCGTATTTTTTTTTTTTTTAAAGTTATAAACTTATGAGAACTGCGTTTGAGCAACGATCTTAATTTGCACTTTCACGACTGCCTATCAGCGTATCTGCAGATTCCCTAGTAAATCTGCAGATACACTGGTTTTCGCACTTACACATTAACCTATATGTGATAACGGGCATCTCTCTCTCCCCCTACTCCAAGAAGAAGACACCGAGTACCTGGTGAGCGTGATGTTTTCACACTTCGACCGCGACGGCGACGGCCGGCTCCAGGCGGAGGAGCTGTGGCGTGCGGCGGAGGGGGATCGCCTCGGCCAGCTCTCCGCCTCCTGCATCCTGGCCGACATGCTGCTCTTCGACGACGCCGACAAGGACGGCGGCCTCTCGGTCGACGAATTCTACCTCGCATTCAGTGAGTGGCTTTGATGTCTCCCTCATCAGGAGAAACCCCTGCTACACTATGTGTGCATATGTACTATATATGGGCGGCTTGGCCACCATGTGGAAGGTTTCACAAAAATCCGAAATGGAAGTAACGCCTCATTTTCTTTGAATAGGCAGGTGGTGTGGGAGTTTTATCAAAGAGTATAAATATAATAGGGAGCGCTCTCCATGTCAGGCTCGGGCAAGGCCACATGGTCGACACCGATAAAAAACGGTCATCATCACGTGGTTTTAGCGCTGCCATACCCTACAAGCAGAAGTTCCGAAATTGGCGCAGTTTCTTCTTTTCGGCGATGGGTGTTCCGTCGGTATTAAAGTTCTAAACATAAGATATGTAGGTATTTACTTATTTTCAAACTGTGCATTAAATATTTTCCTTTCATTAACGAAACGAAAATATCCTTTTGTTTGTGTTCAATGCTCTAAGAAATGAATGTATTTATATTTCTAAGGTTTTCTTGTTCATATTTTCTTATTGAAATATACAAAATAACAATTAAAAGAACTACGCTTATTGTGCATCTACATAAAAACAGACAAATATACAAGTAAATTACATAATTATATTTAAATTATAAATAAAAAAAAACATGTTACATTTCAACTATTTATTGAAGAATTTAAAGTAAGAAATGTAATCCCACCTCCCTCGCACACAAAAATAAACTTTAAAAAAAAATCTACGTGGGTTTTTTTATTGTACAATTAGGATTAAATTGTTTTTTGTCCGAAAATAAGTAATATCAATTCGTACTATTCTACATAAAGTCGTCCTTCCAAAAGACGCTTCCAGTGAGGGAGGACTGGGGCCCGTGCACCCCCCCCCCCCCCTCCCAGACAGGTCCACTTCTCTTTTTCCTTATGTAATCGTGGAAGATTTAAATGTAGGTAAAAAACTTAGCACGTTTTTTGTCTACAAAATCAGAAAGTCAAGCATTAACAACCTTTGGGCAACAACCACTAAATCAATATGGTGTGCAGTGATCTCCCTCTTTGAAATAATCACACAAAATCTTTACATAACTTATATCACTGATTTTGATAAGTACGTTGTTTTAATGAATTTGTCTCTATTGTCAGCCCCACATAGCAGATGCTTCTGTTACTGTTACTAACTTTACACATCGTTCAACTATCTGTGTGTGAGATGGGAAGTGAACTATAAATCCCATTTTGGGTTGTTTTTATCACTCACAATGAACCAGAATATGTCAGTGAACGGAGCATTGGACGAGGAGTAACAGTGGTAGATGACCAGTCAATCATTTCAGTACAATTATCAGTTTCAAAGTTCAGCTTTGCTGGGAGAAATTAACGCACACCCCTCTCTCTACATCAGCTTTAGAAGGTGACATTCTTACCTTAATTATGAGCCCTGCAACAAGCTCTCTAATGTACGATTTTCTGTCCATCAGCATTATCAGCAAAAGGTTCTGAGGATGCGCGGAGTATGCGTTGCGATAAAATGGTGCATCAACGACATTTTTTAGTTTTAACTAATATATTTTTACCTAGAGATAGCTATCCAAACAGGCTTATAACCATGTTTTAGGAACGTGTAGATTTTATGTCGATCCACGTTGACGTGTAAACTCTCATATCAAACTTAACTATGTGTGTGGAGAACTGACATATAATCGTAGTACTCTGTTCGCTGTGTCATACAGCGCGAATGCGATAGTGTCCTAGGTTTCTTTTCCAATGCTCCATGATATATCCACTGACATATTTTGGTCCATTGTGAGAGATAAAACTAACTCGAAATGGGACTTATAGTTCACTTCCCATCTCACGTACAGGCAGTTGAACGTTATGTGAAGTTAGTAACATAAGCATCTTCTAAGGTTTATATGGGGCTGACAATAGAGACGAATTCATTAGCATAACATTCTGATCACAATCAGTGGTATGATTTATGTAAAGATGTGTGATTATTTCAAAGAAGAGGGAGATCACTGCACACCATATTTATTTAGTGGTTGTTGCCCAAAGGTTGTTAATGCTTGACTTTCCGATTTTGTAGACAAAAAACGTGCTAAGTTTTTTACCTACATTTAAATCTTCCACGATTACATAAGGAAAAAGATAAGTGGACCTGTCTAGGAGGGGAGGGGGGTGCACGGGCCCCTGTCCTCCCTCACTGGATCCGCCAATGAATTTGACCATAAGGATGAATTCAAATATCTGTAATCTAGTCATCTGTAAGTATTTTTTTGCTTTCTGTAATCGTGGAAGATTTAATGTAGGTAAAAAACTTAGCACAGTTTTTGCCTACAAAATCAGAAAGTCAAGCATTAACAACCTTTGGACAACAACCACTAAATCAATATATCGTGCAGTGATCCCCCTGTCCTTTGAAATAATCACACAACATATGTTACATAAATCGAAATCTTCCACGATTACATAAGGAAAAAAAGAAGTGGGCGTGCCTGGAGAGGGGGGGGGGGATGGGGCACGGGCCCTTGTATCCCTCCTCACTGGATCTGCCAATGAATTTTACCATAAGAATATATTCAAACATCTGTAAACTAGTCATCTGTAAGTGTATTTGTGTAAGTGCACCTATTAAATAGTATTCGAACCATATTTTTATCACATGAAAAAGTGCACTTTTTAACAAAAATAGCGGTAATTCAAGTGCGATGTGGAGGCAGAAGATATAATCTGATCGAAAAAATATTTTACATCGTGTTTGGTGATCATATTAGAAACCCTTTCCGTGCAATTAGGATAACTATTTCGGAAAATATTATTTTCCTATAATAAGCCTTGCAGAGTTTATGCGGTTTTGCAGAGAACTTGAGTTTGTATTGAGATAGAAAAATACCTATATTTTAAAATGTTTTTTAGTTCAGTTGAGCCAATGTTTTTTATTTATACAAACATAAGTTCTACGATAATCCTAAAATATTTCTATTTAACTATTTATTTTACAAAATATTTAAATAAAGAATCTGGTGTACAAAACCGCACAACTTTCTATTATAATTTTAGTCTTTCTATTATCAAGCATTCATAAAAAAAAACTATGTGAATAATGGCTGCTCCTCTTCAAAAGTTCGATTTCTACGCAAACTATGCGCTAGTACAACTTATTTATCAAATTTAGTTTTTTTTACTGTATAGTAAATTCTTGGGATTTTCCTTCACAGACTAATTTTGATAAAACGCTTTTAGACTCGGGAAAACATCAAAATATGTAAAAATTCGCCAAAACTCCAATACAATCAAGAAATTTATTGATATTTAAAAATATATTGTCAAAGTGATAAATTTGAACAATTTTTCTCTAAAATGTCAAAATATCTTTATAATAATCAGTCGCACTGATTCAACATTAGCTGACGTAAGTTCACCAGTTCTGAACGTAGATGAGATAAAAACAATTGGATAATTGGACAAAATACAATTAGATGATGCGTTTAAGAATCGAGATTTAGTGTTTATAACACATTAGTGTCAAGCAATGAATCACTTTAAAATATTAATCTGTGGTAAATATGGGAGGAGGTTCTTTAAAAATGTCTTTATAACAATGTTGCAATTTATACAACCGAAATTCCCAAATCAGGACGTTCCACATTTTATTTTATGACAAAACCACTGCACATCCTTAAAGCGCAAAGAGTCAGTCAGGTACTGATGTCGAACAAAAGAAAGCAACACCTTTGATTGGAGCATCAACCGAGTGCAAGACATTTGCTTGCGATTTTCTAAAATTTGGTAAGACCAGCGAACATGAGTAGCGCGCTCATTTGTACAAATAATTTTTAAGCCATTTTTGCAACTTGGTCATATTTTTTATATTGAATTATATTGAATTTTCTAACTTTGTCAACTAAAGAAACTTATCATCGACTTAGAATGAAAACTATCAGCCATATTTAAACCAAAGATTCATCCTCCAAACGATTGGAAGCTGCTTGGCGACAAACTCCAAGCGATTCACTTCTAAATGTAGAATTGTTTAAACAAGAAATGATCGAATTACCTTACCTTGGGTACCGTCGAAAAGCATCTTCGGATGATTCGTATGCTAAATCTGTGGTTTAAATATGGCTGATAGTTTTCATTCTAAACCGACGTCGTATGTTTTTACTAAGGTGAAAAATGTGTGGAAAATCACTGTTTTGTAGGGTCGAAAGTGGAAGGCAAGAAAAACGAATGAATGAATAAAAAATGGACTCATTTCCGAGCATAAGAATCCCTTAAGACTACTGAACTCACATTCGACTGTAAAATGAAATTGACATGAATTTTTAAAAGCGTTTGAGCACCTCACATGATTGTTTGAAGGCACTTTCAGAAAGAAGGAGATGCCTTAAATATTTTTTCCGCGTAATCGGTGACAGGTGCATTCACCCTATATAATATAATTATAAATATAAACCTACAAAATGTCCAATGTTGACAACGAATTTCTAACTCAAATTATTTGCATTTTCACAGAAATTTGGCGCCCTCCTTAGTCCGGCTCCCCAAACAGCTACTACACTAAGCCTCCCCTGTGTACATTCATTCAGTCGGAAATCAAGACCAATAAATAAAAATAATCTATTAAGTTTATATACAATTTGCCTACGAAACTAAATGGATGTGTTCATTATTGCTCAAGTTATATTCAGTTTACTTTAACCCTTTCTGGGTCATTTTTTCTCTCGAATCTCCGTCCCCACAGAGACATATTTTTAATTATTGAAATTGAATGTTCTATTCTGAATACTACAATTCCAGATATTTTTATCTGAAACTGTTTTTTATTTGATCCACATACAAGTGATATTACGTTCATTTTTATCGAAAGAGAAATATTAAATTCCGCCCGATGAATCCATTGTCGTAGAAATTAAAAAAATTAGGGAGGGGGGGGGGGGGTGATATTTACCAATATAAAAGAAGCTTTAACGTATAACTTTCTACTCACAGCAAAAAAAAATTCCCCTCAACAGGTGAACATTTCTTACAATAAGCCCTGAAAAGCAACATTCTACTTTAACTGTAAACAATTTTGAAATGTTTTTGATGAAATTTTATTTAAATTTGGATTATTTTGATCACTTTAGGAAATTTAAAATGAAATGGTGTTCAATATACGTCGGAATCATCTCTGTGTCATGCATTTGAGAACTTATTTATGAATTAAGGAACCTAACTTTTAGATTTCCCTTGTACATTTAATTTTCCTTATTCACTTAAAACTGTGGAGTTTTTTTATGTTACCAACTCCAGCTTTATAAATTTCACAATTGCCCATTTTAAATTTGCGGCGGCTTTTTTTAAGTGAACGACTGTCCAATTGAGCAACGACTGTCCGCGCCACTCGAGGAAAATATTCGTGGATCGCTCATCAAGTGACAGAGAAAGCGCTCCGAGAGAAACCACGGAACATTACATCTCCTTTTCCAAAAGTGCAAAAGATGGGTCGAACTAGATCTTGGTCTAGAAGTAACTGTTCTCTAAAAAGAACCTCTTTTGCAGGCGTCTCCGTCGTCTCCCTGGACAAGGGTCTGGAGGTAAACCACGTGACTGCAAGGGTTGGCGACAACGTGGAAATCAAATGTGACGTCACCGGAACTCCGGCACCCCCTATTGTCTGGAGGCGAAACAACATGGATCTGGCATCGCTCACTGAGGAGGAAATCAAAGTGAGTCTCCTCTACAAGAGTCATGTCCTCTCTATATAGAGATAGAGATACACACACACATACATACAGAGAGAGAGAGATACGCTTTAATGATTATTTAAGTTGTCTGCCCATCCTAAAAGATTGTGTAAAACTTCAACATGTTTTCATCATACTTCTTGTCCCTCGACCTCTCCTTACTCTTGTCGGCTAATGCTGAGTGGTGTCCAGACACAAGCCAAGAGTCAGCATATGTAGCTGTGTTGAAGAGTCGAAGAGGAGGTCCATTGACCTTTACAAACAACAGCCTAGAAACTGTTGCAGTATTCAGTGAGTGATGATGTCCATGGTGTGATAATGAGGTTCACCTGTGAGAGACATCTTTCGCATTCACTCGACGACGATGCGGCTGTCGAATGGATTGGCTGTTTCAACGGGGTGAGACTTTCCGGGAACGCCGCTCCGGAGTGGAGATGCTTTCGAAATCCTGCATTCAGTTGCCTTTCATTGAGTTTGAACTTCATTTTCGTCAAACGGTACATTGGGACATTTTGTGGCCAGTTTTTTTCACACATTACTTGGATGGTACCAGCAAGCTCAAAGTCTCTTTCACTAAGCAGTCTTGTTTCAATAGACTTTTTAAGTGCTTCGTAACACTTTTTGGAGTTGAAAGGCTGGTTGCCTTTCCCCTCTTTCCTACCTTCTGTTTCGTGGAGAGGAACGCCGAAAAAGGACAAGTTGTTTACGGCTTCTTGAGCCATCGGTGAGTAAAATCCTGGAACTGATTCCTCAAACAAAGCAGCTGTAATTTTTAACTTTTTGTTAGCATTACTTAGATGAGCGTTGCGATGTTGCAAAGCTTCACTTAAGTCTGAGAGCTCTTGCAATGTATGAGCCATCAAATCCAGCCATCTAGAATGAAATTAGCTTCAGTTATCTTTTTGAGGAGGCCTTCAAACGTGCTTTTTTTGTTTGCTGTCTCTGGTTGGGTCATGTGAAGCTTCTTTAAAGTAATGGACTAGTGCTTCATAAGACCTCCAAACGGCTGACATACATCCGAAACTAAACGCAACCCAACGTGTGCTCAAAACTCTTCCGATTTTTAAAAGTTCTGTCTCTAGTAAACTTGCACAGGTTTGCGGTTCCCTGCTTTGGTGAAACATGATACACAACATGCAGTTTGTCCATTAAGGATTTAAATCTATCAACTCCTGAAACTGACTGAACTATATCGGACACTGAAAGCTGAAGCCTGTGGTTAGCAGAGTGCCAAACAATAACATAAGGAAATTATACACATATAATGTTCCAACACCTTTGTTTTTACCAATAATAGTAGCAGCACCGTCATATGTTAAGCTTGTTAAGTTTTTATTTAAAAACATGTAAGTTATTCCATTAGAGTAAAGACAGTTAGGCAAAAAACAACCAACGTATACAATCAAACTTGACTTGTTACTATGGGAAGTGGGAAGTTGACTTATCAACATAGGCGTAGGTAGTAGGGGGTTGGGAGGCTAGAGCCCCCCCCCCCCCCAGGAAATATTTTGAAGGGGCTCAGCCTCCCTAACATTATACTATTTTTTGCTTTTTAAAAAAAAAAAAAAACGTATTAGAAAAACAATAGTGCAAACAGAGAATTCCTACAAAGAGCCGCCTTCGAGAGAAAGAGCGACATTCCCTCCCCTTATTTATTTCTAAGCGTGTCTGGAGGAGGGAGGATTTCGCTTTAAAAGGTACAATAGGAGAGAGGACAATGAGTTGTGGAAACTTTTGACAGGGAAATCGGTCTTTTTGTCAACTGTTTCCAATTGAAAACGACTTTTACACATCGTTAGTCAAATGTACCATTTTCCGATTACCTATTCTACTGCCAAAAAAATATACTTCGTTTGATAAATGCCATCTGTGGGTCGAATCTGTAGCAAAAGCCCATCTCAAGACATCTGTCAATGGCCACAAAGATCGCTATTTTTCTTTTCTGGGAATTGTATAGTCTACTTCGCTTTCGCTACCAATTTGTTTGTAATTACTGATCCTACCCTTTGGACTGTCGTTTCTGGTTGACAGGTGATCTCCAGATTGTGAATAGTTGAAAGCATTGTAGGCTTGTGGAGATAGTTTTCTATTGGTTTGGGGATGGACTTCCTAAAACTTGCTCTGAGGGGCCGAATAATCCCTGACGAGAATGAGATCGTACAGCCGCAATTCAAACTTTCTTATTTGAGAGTAAATATTGATTGAAGATCTTTTGAAGAATTTCTTTTTAAAAAAATGTAGGAGGTGTCTTCTGTCAGCATATTCTACTGTTTAGTCAGTTAAGTATTTTTTTCTGTAAGAAAAAAAAAGTAAATTAAAAACCATACCATATTTCTAAATGATAAATGGGATTTTTTAATTAAGTATATCAATTGGCAGTGGCTCTAATTAGAAGGATGTTTGGTTTTTGTTACATACTATTAAGTCAATTACAACACTAAGCATGTTTATGTGTAGAAATAAATTGAAGCTCATTCAATCTTGAATAATATATAAATTACATAGGGTGAATGCGGCAGTTACCGACCATTTGTATAAATTAATTAAAACTAACTACATTTCATTATGTTTTTAAAAGTCACTTTACTCAATGTTACTCAAAGGAGTTTAAAATTTAGGTTAATTTCATATCCAGGGAGTGGGGAACACAGGGGACCGTGCACCCCCGCTCCCCCCCCCCCCCCGCCCTAAACTGGTCCACTTCGTTTTTTCCTTATGTAATCGTGGAAGATTTATGTAGGTAAAAAAGGAAATCAAGTATTAACAACATCGGAACACCAACGACGAAATCAATCTATCGCGCAGTGATATCCCTCTTCTTTGAAATATTCACACAACAACTTAACATAAATCATATCACTGAATGTGATAAGAATGTTGTTCTCATGAATTTGTCTCTATTTTCAGACTCACATTAACCCAGCGATTCTCAACCTTTCAGTATTCGCGGCCCAGTTTTCAATCATAATTTTCATCGCCCCCCCCCCCCCCCCCGCTTACAATAAAATGTTTACAACAATAATGTATATTGAGTATTTTGGATTCTGTTTTAAAATTATTTTTAACTAACTGCCCAAACAAGAGTAAAAGTAAGCCAACGTTGGTGAGAAACCACATCTGACATTTTGCCAAGCGGGTTGTGAACAGATGAAGCGAATGAAAGCGGGGAAAATTTAAATATTATGTTTGAAATGAAAGCCAAACAGGGAGATAACGTTAAAAGAATATGAAAGTAGAAAAATTCGTTAATGAAAGTTAACCTAGACGGGGTGAGCTAAATTTAGAAACTGGGAATACATTTTTTCGAATAATAAAAGAAAGAAAACAGAAGCATGACTAAACAAAAGAGAAAAAAATAAGTAATGTTTGTGGAAGGGAATCCACACGACCGATATCATCTCGAGCCGGTGGTGTACACAGGAAATTTATAAGGGGGAGGGGGTTGATCGTCAGATTACTTTACACGTGTATAAATATATATATATATATTTATATATATATATATATACGCAGGGTCCGGCAAGTTAACTTCCTTTTTTGAAGTGAGTGCTCTGAAGCTTACAGCAGCCCCAGGCAGGTAGGCGTGGTCTCGAATAGATTTTAAAGTTTTGTGATTTTGTGGTTCAGACGCCATCATACGTTGGAGTAACGAATAGCGTGCATTTGCCGTAGAGGCCTATTTTTCCAACGGAAGTTCGGTGGTTTCAACACAGCGCGCTTTCCGAAATTGCTTCAATATTGAGCCTTTGGGACATATCCCGGACCGGAAATCTATTTTTTGGTGGGTGACAACGTTCAGGGAAACTGGTTGTGTGCAGAAAAAAAGAAGTGGAGACGCACGTCCCATCAGATCACCCATGGTTTTTCGAGGAAAATGAACAGACTATCACAGTCTCTTCAGACCATTATGTAAACATGCTCGAAGATGTTTATTTTGCTGATTGATTTAAAAATATATATATACTTTAAGAAATAAAATACTATAGAGTACAAAAATTTTAATTTAGGGACTAGTGGAAAAAAAATAATGATTTAGATTTAATTTTGTATTTTTTACCACTCTTTAAAAAAATTGTGCCAATTCACAAAAAAACCACACCTAAATTTTAGAGCTAATTTCAAAAAGTGATAATGACCATAAAATTAATACTTAAATATTTAAAACAAATTCCACTTTTGTTCCTTAAATTAAAATAAAAAAAACGTTTTGGAGCTTTTTTTAAAGCCGGTTTTTATTTTGAAAAAAAAAGATTATTTTATACTATATTTTATTCACATTAACTATTGATTATTATGCTTGAGTTTACTTGTCATTCGGGCCCAATTAATTTTCATACTTACGAATCTGCCATTGTTTTTCACATACATTAAAAAAAATTGCATATGTTTGCACAAAATATAAGTCATTTGTATTTTAGCAATTGAATTTTAAAGTAAAAGCAGTACAAATGTTATAATTCTTATAAATTAGTATGCATGTTAACTGACAATAGGAATGAAGTCTTTTAAAAACACATATGGAATAATATCACCTTTCCTGATTAATCGTTGGGTTGTCTTTTCCTTCGCTTTTATTTAAAAGAAAAAAAGCAAATAAACTGGATTGTAATTGCCTTAGCTTTCTTCTAGAAAATAATTTAACACAATAATCTGATACATGTTTCATTTTGGCTTTAAAAGGCAAAACAAAGCACCATAACTTTCAGAAATACTAAACAAATAAAAGGCCTCAAAAACTAAAGTCCAATTTTCAGGAGTACAAAAAGTAGAAGCTGTTCAAAACATCTTTTCATTTGACCTTTATTATTGACCTGACTATATTAATCATCCTTTACTTCTACACTACAAGACTTACAAGATATATTCTAAATGACCGGCGACAAATTTTTTGAAACAAAATATTCTAAAAAAAAAAAAAAATGCGATATTTTATTTACCATTTAAAAAAAAATATTTCGTATTGACCTATTAAATTTTCACGTAGATATATATCGGCGCCAAAATTGTTCCTGCCTCTAAAATCGAAACAGATTGCTTTTTGTTTATTTTACATTTTCTTTTTATTTCCTGTCAAACGATGAATATTTTGTAATGACGGAAATGGGAAGGCGCCTAAATGTGTGCCTGTTGGGAAAAGATGATACGAGACACCCCCCCCCCCCCCACACACACACACTTTTAAATAAAAAAAAAAACGTTTGTATTTTTTCTAAACTTTTTGTTTTGTTTTGTTTTGGAAATGTTTATTAATCGGGGAAAAAAGCATTATTTTTGTATTAATTTTTTTTTAACTTCATACCGATGGAGGGGGGGGGGCTGCGTACGTCACTGCCTCGAGCATGCGCAGCATTCAGTTAATCAATTTTTTTAAATAATATTTTCTCTTGGATATTCTCGCGCCCCCCTTCTAGTGTGCTCGCGCCCCACAGGTTGAGAATCGCTGCATTAACCCATAAACCTTAACAGACGCTTCTGTTACTAACTTCACTCATCGTTCAACTGCTTGTGCGTGAGATGGGAAGTGAACTATAAGTCCCATTGCGGGTTGGATCTGTCACAATGGTTGTTTGCATCTGTCACAATGGACCAGAATATGTCAGTCGGTATATAACGCAGCATTGGATGAGAATCCTAGGACACTACCCCATTCGCGCTGTCTGACTACAGCGAACAGAGTACTACGATTATATCTCAGTGCTCCACACACATAGTTAAGTTTGTTATGAGAATTTACACGCCGAAATAGATTGACACAAAGTCTACACGTGCCATAAAATATATTGCTAAGCCAGTTTGGATAGCTATCTCTAGATTAAAATACCTTGGTAACATGAAAAACATGAAGAATGTCGTTGATGAAGCAATTTCCCGCCACGCATACTCCGCGCATCCTGAGAACCTTTTGCTGATAATGCTGAATGACGGAAAATCATACATTAGAAAGCTTGCTGCAATGCGCATAATTAAGACAAGTGTGTCACCTTCCAAAGCTGATGTAGAAAGGGGTATGTTTTCATTTCTCCAATCAAAGCTGAACTTTGAAACTGATAACTGTACTGAAATGAATGACTGGTCATCTACTACTGTTACTACTCCTTCATTGCTCAGTGATATACCCACTTACATACTCTGGTCCATTGTGAAAGAAAAAACTAACCTGAAATGGGACTTATAGTTCAATTTCCATCTCACGCACAAGCAGTTGAAAGATGTGCGAAGTTAGTAACAGAAGTATCTGCTAAGGTTTATGGGTTAATGTGATGCTGAAAATAGAGACAAATTCATTAGAACAACGTTCTTATCACATTCAACGATATGATTTATGTTAAGTCGTTTTGTGATTATTTCAAAGAAGAGGGAGATCACTGCACGATAGATTGATTTCGTGGTTGCTGTCCCGATGTTGTTAATGCTTGATTTCCTGATTTTGTGGAACAGGACAAAAAATGTGCTAAGTTTTTTACCTACATAAATCTTCCACAACTACATAAAGAAAAAAATAAGTGGAACGGTTTGACTGGGGGATCCTCCCTGGATCCCCCAACGAATTTAACCATCAGGATTAATTCAAATATATGTAATCTAGTAATCTGTAAGTGTATTTGTGTAAGTGCATGTATTAAATAGTATTTCGAACCATATTTATCTCGTATGAAAAAGTGCACTTTTTACCAAAAGTAGCGATAATTCGTGATGTAGAAGATATTATCCGATCGAGAAGATAGTTTACATCGTGTTTATTGATCATATTAGACACAATAGGATAATTATTTAGGAAAATATTCTTTTTACTATAATAAGTGAAAAAAGACAAATTTTACCCAAATTTCGAAATTGCAAGTGCGATGAGGAGGCAGAAGATGTTATCCGATCAAAAATATATTTTACAGCCAGTTTATTGATCACACTGGGCACCCTTTCCGCACTATTAGAATAACGATATCGAAAAAAATGTGTTTACGACCCACCCTAATATTTATACTAATATTTAAATTGATAAATTTATATTTATTCAAAACAGTATCCAATTTTATTTTTCTGTACTCAATTTTTCTGGCTCAAGTAAAATTGAATAATTTTTTTTGTAATATATTACTAACTTTTTAAGTTTCATAAAAGCAGAAGCAGTTGAAGTTTGAAAACTATTTGTAAAATTTACCAATTTAAGAAGAGCAAGGGATAGTACACATTTTTAAGGGCAAAGTAGTAAATATGTAGATGTTCTTATTCTCTTATTACGCAATACTAATTTTGTGCTTTTAATTCAAATTGTAGTCGTATTGATTGATTTTTGGTAGCTCGCAACTGTATACTATTTTTACAAACCAAATTTTTTTTGAAAAAAAATGTATATCTTTGTAAAAAAAATGGCAGCCCCCCTGATAAAAACAAACTTCTACGCCACTGGTTACCAATTATCAGGCCAATTTGATTATTTCATTAACAAATGTTTTCTTCGTTTATTTACTTATTTGCAAAGCAATGTTTGCCTGAATGTAAAATGCGACCTGTCAATCCCATTAAGTTCTGGCAAATCTGTTTCAAAATTGTTAAAGAACTTATCTGAAACAAAATTCATTATTTTCTACTGCCCTTGTAACGGTAACATTTGTCTATTAAAA